>JARKIC010001349.1:0-129863 GCA_029378375.1 Mycena olivaceomarginata | reverse complement strand
TTATATCAGGTCCCGACCACATGACGATGCCGCGTCCATCCTGGCTGTAGTCGACCACTATCCTCGCTGGAGTTGACCCACTGAGCACATGTGAGTCTTCATCTTCCTTTCTACGGGCTAGATAGAGCGAGGGCTTCCACGATGAGCCTTTATATTTTTCAGTTATCCCTGTCTTAACATTTATGTCGAGATTTTTGAAAATCTGACCTTCCCTTGCTTTCGCTTTCCCTTCTTGTCACCGTCGGACCATTCTGACGCTTCTCAGGTCTTGTATCACATGTCGATGCCGCAGCCGCCATCCCGTATACAGTCGAAGTCATGATAACCCATAGCTGTCGGTCACGGCCTGGGGCTATGGGTTTTAGGGAGGTATGGGTTCCCAGGACTTCAGAAAAAAATCGTCAAAAAAGCAAGATTTTGATTGTTCGTGTATTTCTGGTACCTACACAGTCGCAGAAGAGAAAAAATCAGTAATAGACGTCTTACAAGAGAATTCACTTGTTCTAAACGGATTTGACGTGAGAATCGACCGAGGATGGTTTCCATTTGCCATGCAAACATATTACCGCTCTCCCTAACGTAGCGCCGAAGATCGCGGAGGCTTGGAGGACTTCACCTCGAATGGGACGCGGATCTTTGTCGACGTAGTTGTCGTCATCGCCCCCATTTATTCTCCTGTCCTGCTCTCCGGCACGCTTTTCTTGAACGGCATTTTTTATCTCCTCGTCCGTGCTCGCTTACCTGTTCTTCAGCCATTTCCAGCTCCTGGATGAGCGCGCATTCGTTCATATCGTTTGCATCATTATCGAGCCAGTGCTCTTCTTCGTCGGAAATCTTCTCTTTTCACACGAGCCGTGCCAAGAGCGCATCCGTCTTCGATTTGAGGGTCCCCTGAAACGACGTTAGGCCACGTTTTTATAGCGTCGAGCTTCAGCTTTGCCATGGGCAGAGAACAAAGGGCTATTTTTGGGCGTCATTTTGCGTGATTTACGGGTTGAAAACGGCTTTAGGTATGGGTTTTGACCCCCCGCCATGGGCATCAGGTATGGGGTTTAAGAGCTATGGGTTTTTCGTACTCATTACACTATGGGTTAGAAGGAATTATGGGTTATCTCGGCTATGGGTTATTATGACTTCGACTGTAACAGGTCATCGCGGTCCCTCACAGGCCTCGTGCATCGAGTGAGTCCTCCGCTCCATTAACTCCCACTCCCACTGTAGATGTTTTCCACGACGGTCTACGTACTTCCATGCCGAAAACGCCCGCCACAGCTCAATTTCTTCGGGCATCTTGCTGATCTTTTCTTGCTTTGCTTCTTCGTTTTCGCCTGGCACATTGCTGACAATGTCTTTCAGGTCCTGCCTCCGGGTTTCGCGCGAGATATGGTGTCCGCCGCTCACCGCCCCCAAGCTGGTGGCGTATGCTTGGCTTGCGCTCTCGTCGTTGCTCGCTAGCCGGAGTCCAGTACGTATGACGACCATGTATGTAGTCGTACACTTGTCTAGTGCAGTCTTGAATACACTTCATGTTACTTCCTTCTTTCCCCCGCCGTCCCCCTCGCTGCCCTCCGGTGTACTTGAATCCTTGAATCCGTTCAAAAAAAAAAACTCTGGCGATCGTCCTATTATGGAAATTCCCGTGACCTTTAGGTACGGGTCTTATAGCGCCCAATTTTTCAAATGATAGGCGTAGGCCGGCGAGCGGCGGTCACAAACAGGAAAACTGGAGACGTCTGGATTTCAACATGCCGAGAGCTCAATGTTCGCTCGGTCGGCGCGCAGCGCCGACCAGCTCACATTGAAGTTTGTGTGGCTGAAAGATGTGCTCCGGAAAGAAGACGGGCCGGGATCGCCCCGGGCCGTCCGATTTACATTAGCTCCAAATGGTAATAAATGCAAGTCATGTTGACGAAAAGGCGACATTCTCGGTCCTCCCCCCTTTGAAACCCCCCAAATAGGGCACATACAGGATAAATCCTGTTTGTGAAACTTGCGGGCCATCACATTTTCGTCAGCATATTTCGCGTCATCACCTCTTCCTCCCACCAAATGCTTCGGCTCCGATGATGGCCGGACCACCTCATAATCCCGCTTATGTTTTGTTCTTTCCTTGCTCTCCGCCTTCTACAGTGCTTCTGTCTGGTATCGGCACCATCTCCCAAATCCCGAACATCGCTTGCAGTGTTTGATCCGGTCTACCCTCTGAATATTTCTTGGAAAACCCGTCCAAGCTACCTCGTCTTCTGAAGATTTCATGGGCTTTATGACACTCTGCGCTTGCTCATTCTTCTCTCTGGATTTCCTCCAAGTACGGATGGCAAAAGAGTCGTTTCAATGCCTGGCTAGTCACTAGTCAGCAATCCAAAACCAGGAACATACAGTGATACACCCTCTGGGCGGCGTGAATTGACTGGGCAACATCATTTAGTCTGGGGCTCGAGCATTATGCCGAGAGGCAACACAGAGGCTGACAACTGCGGCAGATACTCAGCTCTTGGTCTGATTTTGCTTGCATTCTGCAGATGCTTTATGTGTAGATAAAAAATGAGAGATGCAGTGGGTTCCAGTTACTGCCAAACCAATCCACGACCAAGAGATACGCACGTAGTCCTTGTGCAAGCGAACCTCATTTCCAAACAAACAAAAAAACACTTTCGGAGGCTGGGTACGCAGGACACAAGCGTTGTGAAAGGGACACACTCAACTGGCATTTTGTGATCCGCTGTTCCAGCCCCTGGGGGGAGCAGGTCTAGAATGTTTTTCAACCCACCCCAAGTTCTTTTCCGATGACCAGCGGAAACACCACTTATGTTCCGGCCTCAATTGAATTGTCCCGTACAACAAAACACCCAATTTTGGCTGGGGTGGGAGGAGTTGGTACGACGGCAAGTCCCATTTTAAATCGCACCGGTTCGTTTGGGCACGAGAGATATCCTATGCGGTCTTGGAAACCTCGCAGCCCTTTACCACGAGTAATTTACTCATTGCAGCCTTTATCTTCACTGCATTTGCATCGCATTACTACCTTTATTCATGCACTGCTGTTGCACTTGCTTGCCGAACTTGGTCCACATATATAAAATGGAAAGTGCCTTTTGCTTCTGTTGCGTTTAAGCGCATTCACTGTTTCAACGCAGGACTTGATCACTCAATCATAATTCGATGGATTTCGTAGTCGTGCGCATCTGCGTTGGGGCGTCGGGCCGCCATCAATCCTTCTCTTTGGTTAATGTTGGTGCTTTCTCTACTGTATGTATCCATCCAGGAAATCTGGTGCTTTTCAAGTCACCGATCAATTCAAGCGGAACTACCAATCATCAGCAAATCCTGATGTCTGCCGTATGAAGGTCCCCATTACGTAGCACTACGTGGCACTATGTATTTCTACGTATTTAAAGCCGGATACGTATTCCTCCGTATTGCTACGTATTAGGGGTTTCATACATCCCGATTTGAGGCCCAACTTGGGCCCCAACTTCGACCCCAACTTAAGGCAAAGTTGGAACCTGGTTCCCGAACTATTTCGAAGTTGGATGTCAAATCGAGCCTAACCCCACGACTTGACATCCAACTTGACCCCAACTTGATGCCTGATTTCGTCCCCAACTTCGCTTAGCACACTGTATCACCACGCCAAGATCAACTTGACACCAACTCGGGCTGATTCCGGCTCCAAGGGCGTTCACACATGTGCTCCCAACTTGAGCCCCAACTTGGACCTCAACTGGTCAAGTTGGGGCGAAGTTGGGTCCAAGTTGGGGTCAAGTTGGGCCTGAAATCGAGATGTATGAAACCCCTATTGCTACGTAAAGGGACCTTCATACGGCAGACATCAGGATTTGCTGATGCATTTGCAATCGCGATAATGGTGACCCTCACCTCGTCCGGATCTGGTATTTGACTTACTGTCCTGGGAGTCCAACCAATGCACCGATCTTTTGCGTTCGAACTGTGGGTCATCTTGTGATTATTGTGGCTGAATAGCTCAGGGGATGCATGAGGTTTGACACTGTCATTGGTGCGTAGCGTCAGGGATCTCGGGGAGCAGACCCGACTGCTGGTTTGAAATGGCCAAAAGCAACCGTCGAGTCGGGAGAAAAACTCATCTTGGTCCGAGTCCATCGCTCGCGATCCTCCGACACCGTTGATTGGCGTATCAAGGCGACAGGTACTGTGCCTTGCCTCATTTACCTTGTTCTGTGTCGATTTCTCTCCCTTTGGTAAAATACGCTTTCACCCGGGACTTAGCTTATTTAGTTCCTGACGAGTTTTGTATAACTACCTTGTAGTGTTGAATGAATTCCCCGCGCGTTTGCAACGGGTCACTGCTAATACTGGGTTGCTCTATTGATTCAACACCTAATACACGGAAGACTGGCGAGATTTGTGTTTGCAAGGTATTTGCACGTTGAATCTGGCACTACATCGTGAGACGGTTTGGCCCGGTACACAAAACAGTTATGCAGAGTCATTTTCTTCAGGAATTTTTCGTGAGATGGTCACGGGCTTGTGCGCTAGTCGGCCGTACCCTCTTTATTTATGTCTCCTCTTGCTTCCTTTTCTTCCGTTGTCCACGAATTTCAAGGCTATCCAGCTTCAAGCGCTCTAGAAGGAAGGCAGGAGAACGTATACGCGGTGGCCCCATAGGATTTACGAAGACCACGTTTCTGAGCTCGGGCGGCGTCCGAGTCATACCTTTTTACTGAGCGCTACACGACAACGTATCGTGCCCATGAACAACTCAGCTGCAGTCTATGATGTTCTCTGTAATGAAGAAGCCTGGCATTGGGACACTTACGATGGACACAAGCTAATCTTTCACCGCGATGGTACGGGCGAAGTACGGACTCCTCGTCTAGATTCTCATATCCTCTAATTCACGCAGATAACGTCTTGGGCCGAGCTCAACATGTGGATCTTCGCCATTTTCGAATGGAAGGTCACGATCCAGCTACCGTCGAATACAACGCGCCCGTCTCGCCAGCCGGCGCCCAGCGCTCCGTTATCCCCAACCTCTTTTCCTGCTCTCGACAAATCCCGCCCGAACTACGCGCCGCGATCGAGTTCACGCTCACGAAACGGCGGGCCGCTCTGGAACGGCAAAGTATTTGACCCGCAGCGGCACATCAACGAGGACGCTCTGCTCGACGCTGCTTTCGAGCCACGCGTCCTCAATATCGCCGTCGAACGCGGACGCTTTAAGGCGCCGTGGGACGGCCCATGGTCGCGGCTGTCGTTTGATGTGTCTCCGTATCCGGCGAAAGAGGCGTGGCGGCCCAGACAGCATGCTATGGTGGACAGTATGGGGCAGCCGAAGATGACGCAGTTCTGTGCACAAGAGTTGGCCCCAGAGGATGGAGGATGTGTGGTGATGTACTATCGCATATCACAGTTTCTCTTGAATGAAATACGAGGGTTTACATGTTCGCCTCGACTTTAAATCCCCTCAACTGCCCTCGTCTTCCCAAGCTCTGATCACTTCCGTGAAGCTGACGATCCCCTCTGCCCAGGTTGCACCGCGAGCAGCTTTCAGTTGTTCCACCGGATCGACGACTTTACCCATCTCTCCCTCCTTGGGTCACATAGCTCGGTGTACACCCTTGCAGCGCGGCAAACCAGCTGGCTCGCTTGAGTATCTCACCCGCCCACTCCTCCTCGGCGCCCTTCGTCACCTCGACAGTAATCCGGTCGGATGCGCCGGCCCGCCGTTCTGCTTTCGCCAGCGTCGTCCCAACGTGGGAAGCAAGGAGCGCAAGCGTGTAAGTGAAATTAGGCGACAGTCCAGCTTGTGAGAATCCAAGGAAGAAAAAGTTTGGGAAGCCATGCGTCGCGACGCCGTGCAGCGTCCCCGGGCCCTCTCGGACCCACTTCTCATCCATATCCAGCCCATCTCGCCCCAATATCTGCATACCCGCACGCTGCGCGGGACTCCCCGCTGCCACCGGCGACCGCGAAGCAATCCAGTGCTAAGCACTAGCACGTCGATTGGATACGGAGTGCCGTCGACCACGACCGCGTCCGCCGTCAACGCCTCCACGCCCTTGCCGTCTGTGTCTACCAGCGTGACGTTAGGACGATTGAAGGTGGGGAGGTAGTCGTCGTGAAACGCCGGGCGCTTGCACCACGCGGGATACCAGTGTTTCAGCTTCTCCGCGGTTCCGGGATCCTGCACGACTTCGCTCGTGCGCGCCCGTATCTTTTCCGAGCGCTCGAGGTCGATCGCGTGCAGCCTGGCGATGTGGTCCGGGATCTGTTCAGGCGCGAGGATTACCGCGCCCGCCCCCGACGGCCTGGTAAGAAGGGGCGTGGCACCACCCATCGTTGACCAGGTCTTCGCCAATCGGCGCATTGACGAGGTACGAGTTGAAATTCTCCGACCTGGCGCGCTGCCAGCCCTTGGCAGCGGCGATCTTGTTGGCCCATTCGACGGGGTCGGTGGGGCGCTGGTTGCGCACGTCGACACTAGACGGGGTGCGCTGGAATACGTAGAGGTGCTTCGCCCACTTGGCCAGGTGCGGCACCGCCTGCACGGCCGTCGCGCCGGTTCCCAGAACCCCGACTCGCTTGTCCTTCAAGCTTGTCGAGCGTCCAGTCCGTGTCGGTCCCGCCAGTGATGTCGTAGTTCCAGCGCGCCGTGTGGAAGTGCTGTCCTTTGAACTGCTCGAACCCCAGCGCGCGCGGGATGTGCGGGGCGTCCAATATCCCCGACGCAAGCAGCACGTACTGCGCCGTTATCTTGATCTCCTTCTTTGGCTCCGTCGGGCCCCTGTTCTCCACGAGTTGTACAATCCACCGTTTCGCAGCGTCATCCCACTGGGCGCCGCGGGACTGTGTCCTAAATAGCGCTTTGTCGGTCAAGCCCCACTTCTCCGCAATCCTGTCCGCGTGCGCCCGGAGCTCGGGCCCATACGCATATTTGAAGCGCGGCATGTAGCCGGTCTCCTCGAGCAGCGGCATGTAGATGTAGCTCTCGGTGTCGCACATCAAGCCCGGGTACCGGTTCCAGTACCACGTCCCGCCGAACCCGCCCGCGCCATCCGCCATGCGGATGTCCGCAGCGCTAAACCCCGCTTCGATGAGGTGCACCGCGAAGAGGAGGCCGCCGTACCCAGCGCCCAGAACGAGGAACTTGATGTCGTCCCCATCGCTGAGGACTGGGGTTTTGGCGTTAAACGCGGCGTGATCGACCCAGGGGTCGTCCTGCAGGTGTTTGAATTGGGTGGAATCAGCCAGCCGCACGAATTGGCCGAGGCCGTCGGCGCGCATGCGCTTGTTGCGCTCCTCGATGTATCTTTGCGCGGAGAGCCAGTTAGCTCTGAAACTCCAAGGCCCTGATTGACATACTTTTGTCGAATAGCCGGGTCGGGGACCGCTACGCCAGCGTCTCCGATTTCCATGATGCAGCTGGAGGAGTGGGTGAGCAAATGGCTTCTTTATACAAGGCCAAGATGCGGATAAAATTAGATGGCGCTTACACGCAGAGCTGACGTTCGCGGTCCGTCAACTGGTCGTAAGGTAGGTAGGTAGGTAGGTAGCATTACACGGCACGGTCCCGGTTTCCACCTGGACCTCCTCAAATCCCTCTAGCCGAGCTCACGGTCGCAGTGGATTACTCACATGGTCGCTTACAGAGAGACTATCTCATTGGTTGCAAAATTCGCATACGAAGTGACTCAATTGTTTCAGGCTACTCCTATTTATGTCCCCCCTCTTCCTTTACACTGGCTGACACTACCGCACCAGAACAACTAGCTTCTCTTTTTTACCACTTCCATTCTACTTAGATAGACGTTCGGCGACCACTCGAATAGCTCGTCAAGTAGGGTTGTTGGGGTCCAGGGCGAAGGCACGAAGGTCTCGCGCGTGCCGGGATACCTCTGGGAACACAGTGGTTCAGAGACTGGACCATGCTGTGTATAATATATCACTATCACTATCACTATCGGGTGCTCCGGACCCAACTCGCCGCCGGTAGTAGAGAGTAGACACTAGCCGAATCTGAGGAGGAAGCAGAAAATATGCACTTCATTGGCAGCTAAGTGTTAGATAGCCGCCGCTGTTATATCACGTACGTACTTGCACTACAAATCATTCCAGCCGGCGGAATGATGACACTGTTGGCGGGAGGTCCCGCAGCGCAGTCACCAGGCGGTCGGCCAACACCATCTTTAGATGGCCCATCGGCGAGGTTCCGGGGTCAGATCTACCTGCCTACGGACGCCAATAAGTGTTAGATAGCCCGCTGTTATATCACGTACGTACTTGCACTACAAAATCATTCCAGCCGGCGGAATGATGACACTGTTGGCGGGGAGGTCCCGCAGCGCAGTCACCAGCGGTCGCCAACACCCATCTTTAGATGGCCCATCGGCTAGGTTCCGGGGTCAGATCTACCTGCCTACGGACACCAAGGTCCGCGGTGATATTCACCCGCCAAATACCAACTGACATCTAGCAGGCAGATATGTCCGCCGTCTTTTTTTGTTGTCCCGCGATGGAATCCACCCGCACTCACCTCTGTCTCCGCGGTGAAATCCGCCCGCCGCGCCACCTCTGCTTTCGCGGTGAAATCCGCCCGCCAGGCTCGCTTTTTGCTTTTGCTGTGAAATCCACCCGCCGCGCGTAATTCTGTCCCCGCAGTGGAATCCACCCGCCGCGCCTACTTTTTGCTCTTGCCGTAAAATCTACCCGCTGCTCCATTTGTTCTCGCGGTAGAATTCACCCACTTTTTTGGTCTTGCCGTGAAATCCACCCGCCGTTCCCTTTGCTCCCGCTGTGAAATTCACCCGCCGCACCGCCTCTGCTTTTGCGGTGAAATCCGCCCGCCGCGCTCGCTTTTTGCTTTCGCTGTGAAATCCACCCGCCGAGCGTAATTCCGTCTCCGCAGTGGAATCCACCCGCCGCCCCTACTTTTTGCTCCTGCCGTAAGATCTAACCGGCCGCGCCTCCATTCTCTCGCGGTAGAATTCAACTGCCGCGCCCACTTTTCGGTCTTGCCGTGAAATCCACCCGCCGCTCCCTTTGCTCCCGCGGTAAAATTCACCCGCCGCGCCGCCTCTGCTTTTGCGGTGAAATCCGCCCGCCGCGCTCGCTTTTTGCTTTCGCTGTGAAATCCACCCGCCGTGCTTAGTTCTGTTACCGCGGTGAGATCCACCCGCCGCGCCTACTTTGCTCTCGCGGTGAAATCCATCCGCCGCGCCTACTTTTTGCTCTTGCCGTAAGATCCACCCGCTGCGCGTCCATTTGCTCTCGAATTCAACTCGCCGCACCCACTTTTTGGTCTTGCCGTGAAATCCACCCGCCGTTGCCTTTGCTCCCGCGGTGAAATTCACCCGCCGCGCCCGCCCCTGCTTTCGCGGTGGAATCCGCCCGCCGCGCCTACTTTTTTTACTCTCGCGGTGAAATCGCCCCGCCCACTTCTGTCTCTGCGGTGAAAACCACCCGCCATGACTTTACTTTTTGCTCTCTCGGTAGAACTCACCTGCATACCCAGATCATACTTTGGTGAATTCCAACTGCCCTGTCCACTTTCCTCCTGTGACGTCCATGCACCGCGCTCATGCTGTGCTTTCGCGGTAGGATTCACCCGCAACGCCACTCTGGGTTCTCGCGGACACCTCCGCGGCCAGATATGCCCGCCACACCTACTTAGTATCCTTGTGCCAAAACCACCTGCTGAGCCGACTTGGTTGAGACTCCCTTTTGCAATCATATGACCCTGCCCTCTGAACACCATTTATTACTTGTTCAACGCTTGTATACGTTGCCGATTCCAGATACATAAAAAAACCCTGGAGTATAAAATGGCTCGAGCCTGTGACATGTAACTGACCGACTTCCTATACGACCCAGCCCCACTGTTGCCACATTCACCAGCACTTGAGTTGATATATGCTAGGCGAGGATCGACATTACAGTGTGACTTGAGGAAAGCCGCAGGTGAACATTTTGTGTGTCCGACCGAGTGAAAGTCGTCAATGAGGAACTGCGTGTCACGGAAAAAGGCTGGTTCCCGAGTCATGCAATACGGCCCCCAGGGCGCATGCAAAGTCGTAAATTACGCGTTTTGGCGCCTTCTCCCATCGGTGATGAGGGCAGAAAAAAACGTCGTTCCGTCCTTCGCCTCGTGGAATGCAGTGGAACCCATAGCAAATGCTATGGGTGCACCATACACACATAATACCTCCCGTCAAGCGTCGTTCGCCATACTGAGAGTAAACTTGGAGCATTTCGCCCCTCGTTTCCCCCGACGTCAAGATTGACATCGTGTTTCAATTTTGGATATTTTGGCCGCTCTCTGATCTTGGGCAAGCCATAGCAGCAGCCGGTCTAAGCGTGGGATACAGCTTCAGCAGCACATACACGTCTTCCCAACACATACCACCTCAGGGAGCACCGCCAAAATTACGTAAATGGCCAGTTAGGGGGGTTCTCTTGTAGTACGCAAACCCCCCTAAGGGACCACATCCGCGCGGCGGACGTTAGTCAACAATGGGTCATATTCCCTTTTGGGAAACATGCGGCGGGCAGACCACCCGCCCCGCCGTCGATTATCGCTGTACCCGCTGCTATTCGCCAGACCGCCGCTTCCCCTCTCGTGCCAGCACCCTAGCTAGTGTTTCCAGTCCTTGTTGGTCCAATTCGACTCGAAATTCGGCACATGGAACATCGCGGCGGACGTGTCCGCCTCGCTCTCGATTGGACCACCTGCTACTCCTTTCTTGTGTATACAACTTCCCTTCCTGTCTTTGTATCCAATGTAATCTTTCCATCCCTGCCGGGTTCAATTTAGCTTGAAATACCGCTCTTGGAACACTGCGCGGACACGTCAGCTCGTTGATTGTAAGCTTGATACATGCTTGAATTTCCATGCTCTGATACTTCAGTTGAGTGAGCAACTTCTAACCGATATTTTGCTTACCTCTAGGTGCAATATGACTGCATTCTGACTGGTGGAGCTTGGTGGCGGACGTGTCCGCCAATTGATGCACACCCATTTTTTGTCTCAAACTCATTATATCAGTACCGCACCTGGAGCAGGGGTTTCCATTCAACAACTTTCTTCCATTTGGAATGAATTTGGCCACTTTTCGGCTCTCGGGGTATGGCTGCGGCCACATCAGCCCTTCAATTGGACACCTCACCATTTTGTTAAATTTGTTGGCTTGATCTTACACTCTGAGTATACGGTTGTCCTTTAACATTTGTTTTATTCTAGATCCTGCCTAACCGAGTTTTTGAACCTCGGATATTGCGGCGGACACATCCGCCTCCACCGTCCTCTGCTTGCTTGCGAATTTACCTCATTTTTGGGGGCAAGTTGAATGGTAGTTTCTCATTTACGCCTTACTGTTCTTTGACGTTCCAGTCTGCTAACTTTTGATACCTCAAAACCAGGGCTGGACACATCCACCACTTAATTACACACACCTACCCCACAGCTGGATCACCCGGAAATTACCTTTTGATTCTCTGTCAACCACGTCTGGATATATATTTTCTTGCCAGGTTGCACTGCAAGTTTTATGATTGCTTGTTGTCTTGGTTTCAGATTGGTATGCAAAATAAACTATCTGCATTAAATACTGTGCATAATATACTCGGAATTGCCCAATATATTCACCTGCTTGTTGGCTGTGTCTACTTGACGGCCGGAGTGAGGCAGATGGTGAATTGTAGCAATTGGAAGCAAGGTCAAGAAAGTTTGGTGCAGAGCAGCCAAAAAAATACAAAACTTGCTTCTTCTGCGGGTTCCACTGACAGCCACAGCTTCAAAAACTCCAAGCAGGCTCAGGGACACACCCCTGACTCTCCTTTGGATCATCCACCACCTGGCGGATGTGTCTGCGCCAGTGGCGGATGTATCCGCCCACCTTTTATGTAAGTGGTGGCAGCAGTTTACCTCACTTGCTCAACCAATCAGGAGCTGTATAAACCTCCATCTAATTTGATTTTTTTATGTCAAACTCGTTTCTGGTGGCTTTAGTACATCTATGGGGTGGAATAAGTTTTGGAACACTGTCTGGTTTCAGTCAGATTTATTTCAGATTTTTGCGCTGGGTATGATCTTGTGTGCACAAAACCGGCTGGAATGTCAACAAGATTTATGGTTGAATCTGGTGCAAGTGTGCACCAACAAGATGCATAGGTTTCATAGGCGATACAAAATTATGAAATAAATCTGACTGAAACCCGATAGTGTTCTAAATCATATTCCGCCCCATATATGTGTTGAAACCATTGGAAATGAGTCTGATATAAAAAAATCAAATTAGATGGAGGCTTATACAGCTCCTGATTGGTTGAGCAAGTGAGGTAAACTGCCGCCACTGCTTACATAAAAGATGGGCGGATACATCCGCCACTGGTGCAGACACATCCGCCAGGTGGCGGATGATCCAAAGGAGAGTCAGGGGTGTGTCCCTGAGCCTGCTTGGAGTTTTTGAAGCAGAGTCAGGGGTGTGTCCTTGAGCCTGCTTGGAGGATGGAGGTTTATACAGCTCCTGATTGGTCAAGCAGGTGAGGTAAACCGTTGCTGCCATTTGCATAAAAGGTGGATGGATGCATCCGCCACCGGTGCAGACACATCTGCAGCTTACATAAAAGGTGGGCAAATGCATCTGCCACTGGTGCAGACAATTTTGAGGTAGTGTACTGTTGCCTCGAGCACCTGACTATTCAGATTCATGCTGTTCTGGGCCCTCCCAGTTGTAAAAGTCTGAAATTCAACTGCGAGAATCTGTGGCAGATGCATCTGCCAGCGGCCAATTCAATCAACATCTCCTCAGTTTGTGCAGGTTTGAGTGGCCAAATTTCAGAGCTCAATTCTCCAAACTGGTGTCCATCTCCTAAGATCTGCAATTGTACCAAGTGAGAAAAATTCTGGTGTTTCTCTGGCTTGGTTTAGATGTCTTTCAAGTAAACGAACACATTTTGGGATTGCAAATTAAGAGAATAAGGTGTACACGACCACATTTAATTGTTCCATATTCCCAAAACATTCAGAAATTCTATCAATGACAGGATGTCCACCGCTCTTTCCAAGTGTCTGCACTTAGCTAATCTGAACCAAAAGAAGAACACATTGAGAAAATAACTATCAAAATGTAAGGTCAGACCAAGGAAAGGCACGCCAATGAGGGCTTTGGTTGAGTGGCGGACGTGGCCGCTGGCATACCCGGCAAGGTAAAACTGGGCAGGTTAGGCCCAGATGGAAGATGGTTGTCGGATACACAGTGCTGCTCCAAATGCAGTACCAAAGTAATGAATTTGAAAACAAAAAGTGGGTGTGCAATCAATCGGCGGACACATCTGCCGCCAAGCTCCACAAGTCAGAATGCAGTCATATTGCATCTAGAGGTCAGCAGAATACCGATTGGGAGCTGCTCACTCAATCAAAGTATCAGAAAATGGGAATCCAACCATGAATGAAGCTTACAATCAGCAAGTGGACACATCTGCGCTGCGCGCAGTGTTTCAAAAGCTGGATTTTAAGCCAAATTGAACCCAGCAAGGATGTAAAGATTGCATTGGATACAAAGACAGGAACGGAAGTCATATACACAAGAAAAGAGCATCAGGTGGTCCAATCGAGAGCTAGGCAGACACGTCCGCCACGATGTTCCATGTGCCAAATTTCGAGTCGAATTGGACCAACAAGGACTGGAAACACTAGCTAGGGTGCTGACACGAGAGGGGAAGCGGCAGTCTGGCGAATAGCAGCGGGTACAGCGATAATCGACGGCGGGGCGGGTGGTCTGCCCGCCGCATGTTTCCCAAAAGGGAATATGACCCATTGTTGACAAACGTCCGCCGCACGGATGTGGTCCCTTAGGGGGGTTTGTGTACTACAAAAGAACCCCCCTAACTGGCCATTTACGTAATTTGGTGGTGCTCCCTGAGGTGACACATACCTGTTGCCATGGTTTTTCTACGCCATGGTCTGGCAATTTCGTTGGCTCTGGCCCCTTGATCAGAGAATCCAGAACCATTTTACCGTGGTTCAAGATCCATCGACACTCGTCCACTGTAATCTGTGAGAAAGTGTACCCCAAACCTTTCTCGTAAGTCAAAAGCTCGTGAACAGCTGGAATTTCCACAAGTACCGATGCATTTCGAGGTGTCGGTCCAGCCACGAAAGCCTCTAATGCATCCAGGGCAGGCTTTGTCGCCATCTGCAGCACCGACTCTTCTGCACTTATCTGAAGTCCTTTCTCTATCAGTCACCCTGTCCACGGTGTTGAAGCAACAATTTACTGACCACAATGAAAAACCGCCGGTACACGTCTGGAGCCATGGTGTTTGACGCCACAGCAAGCTCTCCAAACTTGGCGTCAAATAAGGATGCAAGCGATGTACACACTCTATTCAGTCCCTCGATTACGATCGGGATGGTGTTCAGACGCTCCACCAATTCCGCCCGAGCTCGGGCTGCAGCTCGTTGAGAATGGGACAATGCCTGAGTTGCTGAATCGACCCCCCGTCTCCTCATCCTCATCTTCATCGTCCTCCTCATCTGCTCCGGCTTCGTCTGTATCTCGTCCGACCCTAGGATGTGCCCCCTTCTTCAGTGCCTCCATTGTCAGTGGCGTCCCAGTGATTACGTGTCGTATTAGCCGCCTGACCTGAGAGTTGGGCGATGTGGAGGAAAAATGGTTCAGATAGACATCTTCTTGCAACTCCTGTCGCGAAAATAAAACAGCCTCAGTGTCTTGGCTCCCGTCTGGTAAGAATTCTTGAGTTTAGGTCGACTTTAAAATATCCAACCTACCGGTTGTGAATGTCGTGTTGGAAGGAAATAACTCCTCGCCATAGTCAAGAAGAAACTGCTGGTGAACACAAGCTTCTTCGGGACGACTCAATTGACACTGACAGACAGTAACCAAAGTGTCCCCGATAGTGGTTCGCTGAAGGTGGTGCCAGGAGGCCTGTGTGTCTACAATTAGACAGTTGTGTAGTGAGAAATGACGAAGCCGACCCACTTTCGATATCTTCCTCTCGCAATACTCAGAGTATCCCGCTCCGTGGAAATCTTGTGGTACGTCCGTCTCGGAGGATTGCGGTGGCCGTTCAGGACTACTCCAACCCGGTTCGCTCCCCATGTCCAAGTCTGCACCTGCAGAGTCCCACGAACGGGCCTGTTCCTGCATATTGACATTGTCAACCGCTGTTTTGTGCCTCTGTTTCTTTGTTTTTGGACGACTGTCTGCCGAGCACCGTTTTCGAGTAAAAGTTATTAAAAAATAAGACAACATTGGCATAGGTGTTGAATCTCCAAGCCGGATTTAAGATCCAGGTGACGGAGGCGGAGTTTGCAATGTAATATAGGGTGGCACATCGGCGTCCATCAGTGTGTGGTCAATCCCACCTTCGAGCAGCGAAATCCACCTGCTGCGCGCACTTGGCCACACCACTCTGTGTCTCGCGGCGAGATCCACCCGCCATGCTCGCCTCATGTCTTGCGGTGAAATCCACCTGCGCGCCCACTTTGTTCTGGCTGTTAGTTCTACCCGCAGCAACCACATTCTGGCTCAGCAGCCAGATCCACCTGCCGTGCTCTCTTCGTACCCCTGCGGTGAGATCTACCTGCCCGCCATTTTTTATTCCTAACCACTTTCAGCGGCCGTGCTTACTTTGCTTGCCGCGGTGAAATCCACCTGCACGCCAAATTTTTTCTGGCCGTTGGTTCTACCCGCAGCAACCACATTCTGGCTCGGCAGCCAGATTCACCTGCCGTGCTCTCTTAGTACCCCTGCAGTGAGATCCACCTGCCCGCCACTTTGTATTCCAACTGACCACTTTCAGCGGCCGTGCTTACTTTGCTTGCCGCGGTGAAATCCACCTGTGCGCCCACTTTTCTGGCCGTTGGTTCTACTCGCAGAAACCACATTCTGTCTCGGCAGCCAGATCCACCTGCCGTGCTCTCTTGGTACCCCTGCGGTGAGATCCACCTGCCCGCCACTTTGTATTCCAACTGACCACTTTCAGCGGCCTGAGTCAAGCTCACCCGCCGGACTTGCTTCTTGTTACAGCAGACAGATCCACCTGCTACGCTCATTTCGTGTCTTGCAATCAAATCTCTCTCTACCATGCCGCTTCCTATCTGCTAGCTTTCTGGTTTCTTGTCCTGTGGTCTACCTGCTTTTACTGGAATTATGGTGGTTGTATCTACCTGCTGTAAATTTTGGGCGCTGGCCGATGATTCTCCCTGCCATCACAGCTTGGTTTCGCTTGGTCTTTCTCATCCAACTAACATGCATCCCATGAACGACTATTGTCTCCTTCCTTCGTCACTGCTTCTCTTGTTTTCCTGACCACTCCCTGTCAGTTCCCGTGCCTCTACTTCCAGTGCCACCTCCTGGTCTTCCGGCGCCTGCTTCTCTGCTGTCAGCGCCCTCTTCGTCACCGGCCTCTCCGTTGCCTCTTTATCCCATCCCAAGCTATATCTTCATCAATACCTTGGCGGAGGCCAACCATTACCTCGGATTGATCTTGGATGGTGATATTATAGGGTTCGATCTTGAATCCATCCCCAACCCAAACCACCTGAAACTTTCCAAGGCGCAGAAAAGGCAGAAGCGCCAAAACGAAGTCAGAGATGCTGCCACATTTACCATTGATTGGGCCCAGGTGGAAGTTTGGGTCATCCAGATTGCGACGGTTGGTGGTGCAGTCTATGTGATCCATCTTCGCAAAATTGCCGGTATGTGTTCTGTGCCTTTGCACTGATGAGTATCGCTGATCAACGCACACATAGCATTGCCTGTGGAGTTCGTTCATATCTGCCAGAGTCCTCGTATTCTAAAGGTTGCGGCCGGTATATTCTGTAAGTTTGCTGCTGCTGCTCATTATATATATCTCACCTCGTGTCTCACAAAGCCGATGGTCAACGCCTCTGGGACAACTTCCGTCTTAACCAATATTGCGTGGCCTCACTGGGACTCGCCTCCGTCCTCGCCTATCCAAAAGACCTCAACCCCCATCTACCCTATGGCAACGAGCCGGGACTCAGTTCCATTATCCGGCATGTGCTTCATTACGATCTCAGCAAGGATTTGCAAGTCTTGCTATGGGACTCAATCCCACTCTCGGAACAGCAGTGGGACTGTACGTCTGATAGCTATAAACCTTTGAGTTGACGCTAACGGAAATCATAGATGTCGCCGGGGATGTTCACGCCACCTTGGCATCTTACCGCGCCATACAGTCTGTGCTTCAAGGGTGTGGTCTTGTGGTCAACCCAAATTGGTGTCGGTACGACATTGTCAAACGTGTCCGAGTGAAGGAGGGGATAGCGTCGGAGCAAGCCTGGAGTGCAACATGCCCGTGGTGGTTAGCTGAGGGAATATACATGGGATGTAAATAGGCTGTCTCTTGAGTTAGTTCTCTGAGTGTTCATGATGCTAATAACAACGGAAATTGGCTCAAATACCTTGTGCTGAGAATCATTGTCCAAGTTTCGGGTGGAGGCTGTTTGGGCGAGCGGGGCAAAGAATCTGGTGACTAGCACTGTTTCAAATCCTCTGTTCCTTGATTCACTCAGACATTTCAATGGTAATGTGCATATGCGACTCTTCTCACACACAAATTCTGTATAACTTGTGCACAGATACTGAAAACCCGTCAAAAACATAGGTCGCGAACTTGTTACGGTCTCGTCACGAACTCGTTACGGCTCTGTCTCTACAACTTTTGACTTTGTACTCACTAAACTGTGTGATTTTTGTTCATTTTAGGCGCAGGATCTATGCTTGTTATGATTAGCTATGCTCTGAAATATTTGTAGGATTTTGGGATAGATATATATATTATACCTTGGTTCCCAATCTGAAGCGAAAGATGACCTGTGTTTACGTGGTGTTTCTTGAATACGACCACTACCTTCCAAACTCAAGACTCTTCCTTTCCCTCAAATTCCACTTCAATACAACAGGTAGAGCATCTAGAACTTGTTTCAGACGGTAGAGCATCTAGAACTTGTTTCAGACTGGTTCAACTGGACTTGAGCTCCAGAAAACATGGGAGATGCCGATAATTCGGCTGCGGCACGGGGCCTTGTCAAGTTCAAAAGAGAAGCACATCGTTGTTCTGCGGCCCAGTATCGCTGGAGGCTAGTCTTACTACAATATGCTTATGATTTTGCTCTTATTCACTTTCAGAAATGAGGAGGAACTGTGGGAAAAGGCTCGAATCCGCATGGCCGGGTATGATGGTGTTCGTCTCATTGTTCACACTCACTCAGTATCTCTAGGCACTGACAGCGGGTCAAGAAGGATAATAATGAAATAGAAAGTCGTAAGGAACAAGCTCGCGAAGCTGACCGCAGGTATCGTCAAAAGTATGGCTTTTTTTGGGCAACTACATGAAAACGATTGATGTTTTCTTAGACATGCCGAACATCTCGCTTGGAAGCAGCGTGTACGTCGCCAAAAGTGAGGTGCAAGATCCTTTTGTAAGCTGTCTAGCTGACTTCATTTTTTGCTTAGCATGTACATCGAGAAGCATGGTATGGAGGCTCACAGAAATCGGCTCATTCGAGAGCAGACCACACGTGAGGCCAAGGCTGCAGCCAGAGACAAGGAGATTGCGGAAAGCCAGGCTCAGATGAAGCACAAACGGGAGGCCCGAGCCCATGCTCTTGCTCATGAGACCCAGGAGGCAGAGGCGGCTCGCTGACAGACCTGGTATTGGGGCACCCGGGCATTTATTCAAATCTGCTCGAGTTGCAACATACTATAATGTACTTCATTACATTACGATGTCATCTCACGAGGGCTATTGCTGGCCTGGGCAGTTAGCTAAAAGGGATATAATGTGTCTCGAACCATTAGAAAGGCGCTGGACAACGATCCTGGTAAAGGGTTGACGTGAGAAGCCGCTAATGGAGCAATCACAGAAAGTGCCTTACCATCCTGGAAACTGATTGGGGCTACTGCACATCCCCTACTAAGGGCGTATTACGAGGGATTATCCTTCTGAAGCAGAGGGATCATTATTAGACATCATCTGACGTCTTCAGACCCACCAAGAGGAGGCTGGACTTGGTCGATCAACCAATTGACTAAGAAACCATACTCGGGTACTGGGAAGCGGCGGCTATTACAGTTTTCAGACAAATCACTGTAGCGGTTCAAAGCGGAACCAGTTGGGCGGATGGTTACCGAGGAGGGTAACGGAGAGCTGACGAGGGAGTCGGCTAAAAAGTTGACATATCAACAATATCCCATCATGAATACTCTAAGCGATGTAGATCTTGACTCATCACTAAGCTCGGCTCGTTGATGTCCCTTATAAATCCCTCTCAATTTTACTAATTGCTTGATATCTGACAGGAGTTCATTGGCTAGCTGCCAAACCACTAGCCCCATAGTCACCATTTCATCGCAATTGTGTGCTTGCTCTTGATGAACTTCGACAATCAGGCACTATGTAGACCAGACAACGAATAAAGCATTTTGGACTTTGGTACATGTGATAAGAATGTACGAATACTAGGAGGCGGCATTCTGCCTCTGAGTCAACTGAAGCCTAGCCTTCAACACCTGAAGCTCCAAACACTGTGCCTCGAGTTCATCACGCTGCAGATCCATCTCCCGCCGGGCGGCCTCAGCCTGCAAACGAGAATTATGCTCCGCCTCCTGCGCTGCCTCCTTGTCCCCCTCCGCCAACAAAAGACATTGATGCATCTTCTTGCTTTCTTCATTCCATGCAGCGATCAGGGTGGCGTAAATTTGGCTGGCATGGTTAATAATCTGCTCGGCATCCTTCTTGGCTTCCCTGAGAAAGCAAGGTGACATGTAGTGTAGGGGAGCACCGTGAGCAAATAGATGTTGCGCACTGAAGTGCAGCCAACATCCTGTCTCTTGCGAAAGACATTCACACTGTGGTGATCTATGAGACTGAAATTGGTACATTATAACGTACAGAACTTACCCATTCGATGATGTCCGATGCAAGATCGCAGGAACCGAGCACTAGCACGGGCCTGGTCAGCAATGGTGGGATGCAATTCTTTCATGCAGACAATGTCTATGGTTGGTCAGGACGGACACGGAACCCATAGCACAGGAGAGCACACAACCCGGCCGTGCAGAGCATTCTTCCGGGTGACTTGGATTCGGCTGGCGTCGATTGGAGCCTGAAGGTTGGGCTGTTCCCTCTTGAGCATCACTATCGTCAGAGCCATTCGCATTTTCAGTGTTTGAATATGGATCTGGGGTCTGAGGAGGTGGATTTGGGGTCTGAGGAAAGTGAATGAGCGATGGGTCTTGGGTAGGAGGGAAGTGGATGAGCTGAGTTGGGAGCGGCATCTGTGGCGTTGGATTTTGAAGTGGGGTAGTGTCAATTCAATTCTAAGGGACAATTTTTGGTCTAAATGAAACATACAGGTGATTATTGACTTACCGTTGGTACCATCGGTACTATAGGTTCAGTTTGGATTCCAGTCATCCCGTATGGTGCTCCAAAACGAGTCCAGTCATTGTAAGGAGAGGAATGGATCGGGCCTTGTGAAGGCAACCAGGAGGATCGAAGACCCCCCCACGGATTCTACGCTTATTACGGTTGAGGCCGTACGTTCTCTTGATGGGCCTGTCCATACAGCATCGGGATTGGTGGATTTTCGGGTCGGGGATTGATTTGTGCTACCAAAGCGCGATATCGAGCATCTCATCACACAAGGGTACTTGCGAAAAGTTTAGTTGGATACACATATTGTATAGTTGACCTAGAATTATACTTTGCCACCTTGCACATTATACTTAATGGCAAAGGCAACAGCCGCTTGACGCCGCCCGTTATGTACAGTACTGAGTTCATGATACCCAGTAACGAGTTCATGATTCACCGATAACGAGTTCGCTGAGCTCAGGGGAATCATGAAGCTAGGGACCAGATAGCGTGCCTATTGGCAAAAAATCCCCAAAATTGATATGATGCACATGGTTACTTGTCTGGGCTTATTTTCTCCCTCCATGTCGTCTGCCCCATTGATGCCGCTGCCAGAAGAACGCCTTGAGCAAGGTATGACAACATCGAGTTCTGGGGATTCTGTCCCTGTTCTCATATATTTCTTCAGATCTTGCTGAGGCTTGAGAGCAGCTTTCCAAAGCTGAACAGAATTTAGAGAAAGCGCTGAAGGCTTACGAGAGGGCTGAGAATTCCACTCGAACAAAAAAAGGTTTCTTTTAACATATACCTCGAATAACATGTCTGATATGATACTCTTCCAGCGCGTAAAGAAGTGCTTTCGCCAGCAGTATGTATCTGCACAACAGGTGCATCAACAGGCTCTGGCTACGGCTCATGCTGCTGAGCTAGCTGTCGAGAATGCCGCTGCCCCCTCTCCCTCCAAGATACAAGAAGCCCTTGAGGGCCTTCTCCCCCATGGCCAAGCCGATGGCGAGGCTGACACGGCAAAGACCAACACAGACGCTGAGGCAAAGTCGGCGGCGGAGGCTGATGCGACGTCGGCGGCAGAGGCCGATGCGACGTCGGCGGCAGAGGCTGCGCTGAAGTCAGAGGCGGAAGCAGAGGCTGCGGCGAAGTCAAAGGCAGATGCCAATGCGAAGGCTGAAGTGGAGGCTGAGGCAAAGGCCAAAGCTGATGCTGATGCGAAGGCCACCGATGCGAAGGCCACAATGGAGGCTGCAGCAAAGTCGGAGGCGGAAGTGGAGGCTGCGGCGAAGTCGAAGGCAGATACCGATGCGAAGGCTGAAGTGGAGGCTGAGGCAAAGGCCAAAGCTGATGCCGATGCGAAGGCCACCGATGCGAAGGCCATAACGGAGGCTGCAGCGAAGTTGGAGGCGGAAGCGGAGGCTGCAGCGAAATCGAAGGTGGGAGCTGGGGCTGCAGCAAAGTCGGAGGCGGAAGCTGGAACGAGGGCTGAAGCAGACGTGAAACTGAAGAAACACCCTAGCAAAAAGGTAAAGACTCAGACCAAGGGAGATGGTGGAGATGGTGAGGGAAGCCCGCTCCTCCGCACTGGCCATCCTACTCATCTTTAAGTAGGTTCACAGGAAGAACCGATCGCAAAACACTTGCAGGATATCGCTGGCGCAGACTCTGATGAGTCGGATGCTGTCTCTGCTGGGTCGGTCAAGGTCAGGAAGAAACGCAAACGCAAGGAGGCGCAGATCGAGGGGGAGACTCACTGGCAGGAGCTCATCGCCGAGGTCACCCATCGAATGCAGCACGATGACACTTTGTCCCAGACGACGTTGGATGAGTTGCGGAAGATGAAGGAACATGCAGAGGCGCAGCTTGAGCTGGTAAAGGCAAGGACCCAGGATGTCGACGGTGAGACCCCATCAGATTCTACTGAGTATTCTGATTTAGTGTGAACAGACCAGGCCGACAGCAGCACAGACAGTGACGACGACAAGATAGACGTCGAGGTCAGATGGGTGCAGTCCTTCTCAGCAGATGACGGCATCGAGAACAAGCACTTCCCCGATGGCAGCGAAGCTTGGCAGGACGCCATGATCAGTAAGTTCTGAATTTATTACCGACAATTAGTACTCACCTCTATTTCACAGAGAAGGCCGACTTAGCTGTCACTAATTTCCTCAAAAGTCCCACTAGCAAGGCCAATAGGATCCCCCCCAAGCTGAGGTGGCTTATGCGACTGGTGGCTGAGGTTGTTCCCCGCTGTGCAACAACTTCAAAAGAATTAGCACTGCACATCCTCACCACCCAACAAGGCAAGATCCACTGTCGCTTCCACGAAATCAAACGTGGCACGAAGAGTGCAAAGGCGTGGGATCAAGCCGATGTTTTCGTTGGGGTAGCGTATAGCAAAGCTGCAGTGCCTTCCGGAAGCGGGTTTTTGCACTGCGGCTGCGATGAGCAGGCGGCGCTGTGAGAACTCTTCTGGTTAAAAACCTGGACCATGGCCTTGAGGAACCCCAAGTACACAGGTTTCAACAGGATGGGACGTGATGCGAACAATGTACTGACTGCTCCCCAGCAAGCCTTCTTCAGTCAGGCATACAGCACTGAAACCTTGCTGCAAATCAACGACATGTATTCTGCCACGTATGACTCCGTGGGCCACATGACACATCTTCGAAGAGTTCAGTTGGAGTGGATGCTCTTCATATTGAATCAGTCGCTACCGGAGGATTCAGAATGGGAGTATGCACTGGCAAAAAAGACCAAGATTGTAGATGGAGGTGTACCTGTACAATAACTGACTGTGCTGGTAGAAATAGATTATGTTCTTGAAGTAAAATACACACTTGGTGTTGTTGCGGTTGGATTTACCTGCTGCTCTCACGTGCTCTTGGTGCTCTTGTGACAACCCAGCGGGTCCAGCGGTCAAAACTACCCGCTGCGTGGACTTGGTGCTGCGCGCTACTTTCTTCACCCACTGTGCTCGCTTCCGTGAAATTGATCTGCCCGTCTACTGTTCAAGCAGTCAAATCCACCCGCAACACGGACTTGGTGTTCGGGTGTTCGGTGTTCCCACAGTCAAGTCCACCCACTGTGCTTGCTTCATAGTCTTGCGTGTGGTAAAATTGGTCTGCCACGCATATTCTAAGTGTCCTTGGCCAGAATTGCCGCTGCATGTACTGTGTCTCGCTGTGAAGTCTAACCGTCGTGCTCACTTTGTGCGCTTGAGGTGAAGTCCACCTGCTCACCGACTTTCTCTTCTAGCGGTCAGATCTACCTGCATCACGGATCTATTTCAGCAGTCAGATGTACCTGCTGTGCGGTTTACCTTCTGTTTTGGCAGTCCAGAACTCACTGCACCACACAGTTAAATTTTCCTGCCCAATAGCAAGCCAAGGGTGGGGCTGTACAGTTTACTCGTCTGTTCGTAGATGCCGCACAACAACAATCCTCACGGACTTGAAGTAACCTGCCGCCAATGCCCAACACAAATCTTGTGGTCTCAATGCCCCCACACGACAGAAGGCCGGGAGTATCTCAAGCAAATGAGACAATTGCGCCAGAGTGTAGACCGTTCATGATCTACGTTTTTCTTCTTCACTGACCTTCTCTCATATAGATGCCTGAGCTCTCAAGGTCCTCTTGCCCAGCAGTGTTCAGGTACTAACCAGTATGATGAGCACAGGCCAGCGCTCGTGGGTTGCGTTGGTGACCCCAGCATCTTTCAAACCCCAAATTTCCCTCTCCAGCTCATGCTGCTCTTGTATCACAAGGCGGACGAGAGGGCCGTCATATGGTAAAAGCTTGCCCAATTCCTGGCTGGACTTGGCTTGCAAAATGAGGCAGTTGGCAAGCTCAGTATAAGAGCCTCTGAAGGACATAAGGAATGTTGGTTGAGGACTGAGAACTGAGAGCTGAGGACTCCGACTGAAGGAGCGGGAATAGTCACGAGATGAAGAAGGAAACTGTACAGTTGGAGAAGGCAGTAAAATCTTACTGCCTCCGACCACGAGAGTGCTGCAGGCAAGAATGACGAAGCAGGGCAGGCACATCTGACCGCAAGAACGCGAAGTGAAAAGTGGTGGATCGATCTGACCGCCAGAACATAAAGTGGACGGGCAAGCGAGAGAGCACGAAGTCACGCGGCAGGTGGATTCAGCTGCATGAGGATGAAGTGGCTCGGCAGGGGGATCTGACTGCTGGGACAGAAAGTGACTGCATGGGCGGATTTTACCGCGAGAGCAGAAAGCGGTGTCGCAGGTCGATCTGACCGCCAGAACAGAAAGTGGGCGGGCGAGCTAATTTGACCAAGAGAGCACAAAGTCGCGCGGCAAGTGGATTCAGCAACGTGAGGACGAAGTGGCCCAGCAGGGGGATCTGACTGCTGGGACAGAAAGTGACTGCGCGGGCGGATTTTACCGCGAGAGCAGAAAGCGGCGTCGCGGGTTGATCTGACCGCCAGAACAGTAGGTGAATGTGGCGGTTGGACTTCACCGCAGGAGCACGAAGTGGCCGCGGCAGGTGGACCTGACTGCCTGAAGAGAAAGTGGACGGAGCGGGTGGAATTGACTGCTGGGACAAGCTTGGCGGGCAGGCTTCACTGCGAGAGCACAAAGGCCACGGCGGGTAAATTACACCACAAGAGGAAAGTGAACACAGCAGGTGAAATTGGCTGCTGAGACAGAAAGCGGTGGAGCAGGTGGTTTTCAATGCAGGACAGGGGTGGATTTGGCAGCGGGAAAAGAAAGCGGTGCAGCGGATAGAATCCACTGCGAGATCACAAGCGAGACTGGCGGGTGGATCTGACCATGGACGAAATAACCGCCTAACTGCCGAGCAATGTACAGGGTGTTGGTTTGGTGTTGGTTGTAAGAACTCACCGCTGGTGGCCAGGCCGTTCGCCCGCGATGCCATCATTCTGCCCGCTGAATTCATTTATAGCGCAAGTACGTACGTGATACTACAGCGGGCTATGTCTGACTTAGGCCAAAATATTAGCATGTCAACCGGAACTTACCTCACATGAGCAATCCTACCCCACACGGGAACAGCGTAGAATCAATGGACAATACACACAGAACAGAGGACTTTGATGGCTTCCAGGTGTCTCCAGAATATGGGCATTATTGGCCCATGACCTGTCTGGAATTTCACAATGTCAGATAGTGCCGCATGTGGGAAGTAATCTGTGCTAGGGCTGTGTCCTTGATAATTTACAACAGCTTCCAAGTGGGGGAAAAAGCTTGTCAGACGAGTCAATATCACATTGTATCCATCCCAGGCATGTGTACACAAATTTATCCGCATCTTACGTTAGAGTGAATTGTGGCGTGGGATGGTATCATCACTGCAGCTTTAGGCTGAATTTCACAGTTGGCTGACAGCGATGAACGGGTGAGGGCTCGCAGAGGTGTGACCCCGGTGTCTGTGAACACAGGCACATTCTGGAATGGCTGGAGAGGCTGATCACGGAAATTAACTTGCACTGGATGAGTGCTCAACATATACAGCTCACATCAGTTATTCTAGTTCTTCCGAGTTCATCTGGGCTTCAATTACCAATGTCAATGTCCAGAATAGTGTGCGGTGTGCGGTATGTTGAAACACCATAACAAGAGCATGTGGCATCTAGTGCTATTTTGCGATTTCCTAGGACTAGTATTTATACAACGGGAAAGCGCTAGCACTTCTGATGTGCTGTTACTAGCACTCAGGACTCTGGCTAGGTGATATAAAGGAGAACTGGAGTGAGCCCAAGCTGCCGGTTGTAGTATCCGACACGACTAGTCTGATGCGCTAGTACGGTCTGAAGGCATAAACCATGGGGAAATAACCATAAGCCTAAACAGTCAAGGTGCTAGCACCTAGGAAGTGAGACACTGGAGAGTGGAACTGCGAGTGCTCCAGAAGATGGTGCAAGCGGTGAGCCTGGGATCTTAAGGGTAATAACTATGCGCTAGCAGCCTTCTAGCGAGGGCGATAGTATGCGGTACCCAACTAGCGATCAACCCGAGACCTGAAACACAGATGCGGGCACATGACTGTCGCAACGCGGTCGCAAGTCACAAACAGAGACAAGTAGACGGTAGAGGAATAGCTAGCAGGCTATTGGTGCGGGTCACCACAAATGCAAGTAACGGATAAAAGGACTACTAGCTGGTGCTCTGACCAGTGCTAGATGACTCCAGGCGGCGGATTCAACTCCGTTTCGTCAGGATAGGGGTTCCGACAGCTGATGGCAAGTTGTGGAATCATTCACAATACCCATAAATGGACGCTAGCGGATCAGTGTGGCTGTTCTGCTTGGCATAGACCCATCATAAAACCCAACGGCAGTCGTCTCATTGGCTGCTGTATGGATCACCTCATTTTCACTCAATTTCTATTATTCATTCTGTATATCACATGTATCATGGACCTCAGTAGTATAAAAGGGAGCACAGAGCAGGCTAGGGCCTCAGATTATTACACCCCGACTTTGTACAAAGTTGGTGCAGGTGGTCTCAGGTTGCTAGTGGAGATTGTACACACTTCACAAGTAGTAGCTTGATTGGAATCAATACTGTTGACTCTGGACACGTCGAGATCTTAAGTTGAGGTTCTAGTTGTTGACTCGAGGAGTCTTCATGTATAAAACTAAGGGTGTTCTCTTTGAGAACCAGCTAGCAGTTGCGCTAGCAGCTTTGCCTTCACCCCGATATTGACGGAAGCGCTGTCGTAGTGTGTTAGATCGCCTGCTAGGTGATTGTGTGTTGCCTCGAGCCTACTAAGAAGAAGACAGACTAGGTGCCCCCACCTCTAGACCGACTGTAACTTGTCAGTTACTTCGCCTTCACCCCGATATTGACGGAAGCGCTGTCGTAGTGTGTTGGGTCGCTAGCTGGACGCTTATAGTGTCTATTGCCAATACAAAGTGGAAATGTTCCTGTTCTTGGTTAAGGAATAGGTCGACGGTTTAAGGACTGCCTTGCCGTTTGAGGATTGAAGTCCCTTGTTGTTAGCCTCAATAGTCTTTGGGTATCCCTTAGCGAGGATTTTCACAAACCTACATACTCTGCCCTGGTGCTCTCGACCTAGCAGTCCAGCCACCTTGTATCCAACCCATAAAACCCTGCCCATCCCAGGTGCTAGCAGTATTGTTGTTGGCAGCTGCGTAGTGCTAGCGTGTTGATGAGCAGTGTCGCTCGCTGAGGGCCGAATCTGTCAATCAGGGCGGTTTAGTTCTGAATTGCAACCGACCCGTGGTACTGGCAACAAATTCAACTAATTATACAGTAAAAATGTTTCGGATGCATTACTTTTGGTATCATTGTTCTGCTTCCCTGACACTCTTCCATCTTTGTTTACATTACTTCTTTACTTTATATACAATGCATGTATTCCCTTTTTAAAAAACAGAATATATGTTTACCGCCCCCATTTCGTATGCCGCCAACTTGAGTCTTCGTTGTTGCTCATGTTTGTGCCGGTCTTCGCCCACGTCTCGCCCCTCGTCGTCCACAGCACTCTCGATTACCCTCGCATTCCCCTTGTCCCCTCATCTATTACATTTCCCACATTCGATCCATTATATTCAGTTCTTCACGCTGTTTCCAGCCAGTCGAGCGCTGAGAATGGATGTACCCACTCGCACACACACAGTCTCACGGTCCTCGGAGATGGAAGCCTGGTATTTGTTATATCAGCTCCCGCTCTCAGACGCGCCGTCAGCGTATCAGTGTTGTTGAAGTACTTTGTTGAAGTCTAGCAGTCAAATTGTGTTTGTTCCAAACCCGCTGGTCACATACTATGGCCCGGACCCGAACTCACAAAGAGAAGCACTTACATCTTTGGAGGAATAGACTGTTGTAGTGGTGGTTTTGTGGTTGTTTTGTGCAATCCCGAATCTAAGCTATTTCTAGTCGTATATCAAGTGCACCGTTTCAATGCGACTGAGCTCGATATTGGTGTGAATTTCTCAAGGGCAGATGAGCCCCAAGTCAACAAGTCAAGACCTTGTTCCAAGATAAATGCAGTGTTGAGTCCATTGTTACAACTCAGATGCAGATCTGGGTTCTAACTCTGGAATTCTGCGAGCCAAAATGCCCTTCCTCAATCTTACTCGCTTCCAAACACATTGTTCGGTTCCTGACTTGCTCAGCCACGGACAGGGGACAAGAGCCTGAAATGACTCGAAACAAGGCAACACCTTTGATGTTTTCCTGAGTCAGAGCATTGGAAAGTGTTTTTGGAGGATGTACTTGCCGAAATCTGTGGCATGTAGTTCTTCATTGTACATACAAAATTTATTCAAGAAATTTTTGAAATACAAAAGGACTACTCCTCCAAGACAATAACAGTATCCTTGCAAACAGGCACATGTTTTTTGAGTACACTAGCTTTGAAATAGTTCCCGCAAACCTGACACTGCTTCAGCAATGCCTCATATGACGACTCGGTGATACCACTCCCCCCAATCAGCTGCCGAAGAAGCCGAACCTCCTGCTCCTCCGGCGTCCGACACACCAGCCTGAACACTCTGATCCAGGAGGGTCCGGGAGCAGAGACGCTAGGCGTAAGGCGCAAGTTCGAAGGACTGGCTACCGGAGCACTGGCAGATGGGTGGATGTCTATCTCCCGATAGTACCTGTTGCTAAGTGGGGAAGGCAGCCTGGGATACGGAAGGCTTCAACGAGAGCGACGATGTTCTATGATAAACAGGATGCCATCAGAGATTGTGCTGGTGCTTGGCAAAAAAAAACATACCCTGATTCTTCGATGGCCGATAAAGTAACAGCCCACTCAGCTGCTGAGTTTCAGCCGGATACTCTGAGATATGCTCACCAAAATATCCGGGGAAATGGGGCGCAAAATCAAAGACCACGGCTGCAGGCTGCCGAGCATAGGTCCATGTGTGGCTTCGTCTCTCTCTAGCTTCCGTCTCCTTGTCCACAATTTAAATCATTTGGGACTACAGCGCAGCATAAACACGATTTCAGAATAAGTAAAAATTTTGACCAACATATATAATTCTGCCTCGAACATAAGTACTTGCAGGGAATTTATGATGTGCTCGCTGATTCAAGTCTAACCGGCAACATCCGGCTTCCAGCTAATCTGACCAGTGGAGGCCGCGGACTCTCCGCCCAGTGTTTGCTTCACCTGCGCAAGGCCTTCTGGGCCGCCAAAAGGAAGTTTGTTTGCTTCCCCGAGATCTAAAGAGATGTAACCATGGACTACACACTCAGATAAATGCCACGCAATTTCCCGAGGTGACACGTTGCAGATATTGAATGCTGTGGCAGATTTGCGTCCAATCTCCTTTTGGTAGTCATGCAGTTGCACGTGGATCTGCTGACTCAGCGTCTCACGAAAAAGGGAAGGCGCAGGTCCCAGGCAGGCAGCAGAGTGTGTGGAAGCAATGTGAAAGAAGAAATTAGAAAGATTGTATCTCACAATGGCTACTGGGAAGTTTCGAAGAGATTGAAGGCTGGCACTATCCAAGGGAAAGGGCTGGATGCACCAAATGCATTCCGGATGACACTCGAAACAACCGTAAGAAATTCAAACATAGATATATTTTGTCCATTAGAGGTTATTAGCAACCCCTCAAAAACTACTTTCTAAGTCAAAGTAATATATACCTTAAAACTATTTCGCCTAAAGCTGAACGCTCCACTCAATGATGTGACGGAGCAATGACCGAATTCGCATGAAGGACAAAAAAGCAGGGACATTTGGAGTGCGATGAGCAGCCAGAGAGAGCGGTGGCGTTGTCCAGAGCTGTGAGAATGCATGGTATGTGGAAAGCCGATCATCCAATCCATCTGAAGACACGTGTGGCAGTCGTGAGAGTTAAGCAAGACCCACTAATTTAAGACCGTGCTGAACGTGCCGACAACTTTCTACGCTCCACAAAAACTCAATTTATTATTTTGGTTTGAAGTAATCCTGGTCGAAATCAAAGTGAACCCGGCTGCTAATAACCTCTATTGCGATCACTGTCCAGATGGGAAGGGACGGGTAGACTGCTGTGAGGTTCTGTGGCCCTTCAGGCAGACAGAGAGGCTCAGAGGGCTAGCGGCCGGCTTCAACATTGGAGGCGATGGTGGTAGACAATCAAGTTGGTGCACAACGACAACGATCACGAAAAGAAAGCACAGCTGCGGGGGCACTCCCAAGCCTCTAGGGACACTTCTGTGAGTGTGCGGGGTGGGTAGTGTGGCCACGCAGGGTGTTTCAAAAATCAATGATGGTGGTCGGCTCCTATGGCAGTGAGAGTAGAAGATGGCGAGACTTCTCCCAACAACGAGAAGTGCGAAATTTTGACAAGGTGTGAGTAAAATAGCCTTTGCATGTGAGCGGCAAGGCATATGTGGGGAGAGCGAATGCTATCGCCATATCCGCGCCGCGATTATAGTCATTTCGAGCTCCTTCATAGCTCTTCCCAGCGGAGAAGTAAGGGCCTGGGTAGTGTCTCCTTGGCAACAGGAGGCACTACGTTCCGGGGTCGGCTAGACTCACTTAGTCAAGGTTCGGCAATGTGAGTCTAGGTCTGGCTACTCAATCACACTGACTCTGTGCAGCCGACTACACACGCTTTCGCGTAGGGCTGGGTAGCCGACGGCTGGCCGGCTACACTGACATCATGCAGATCAGTGCAGATCAGTGTAGGTGCATATAGGTGCGTCCGTCTCAGTTTTGGCGCCTACCTTGACCTTGTCCCGGGCTGCACTGACTCTGTACTGTATCCGATGCCAGGTAAGGGGCATTCTGTTCATCCTCACACTCATTAGATGAATAATCTCTCTCAGTTTCAGATTCATTGTTGTTGTCAAGGAGGCAATGCAGAGTTGCGAGAGCCTAATTGGGATCATCACTGTTATAATTTCGAATCGGCGGGTTGCAGACACCTCTAGGGACACCGCTCCTGGGAGAGTTGCCACTCGGCTCATCTCTTGCTCTCTGACATCCATGTACCAGTCTCGCCACGACCCCCTCTCTGAGCCGAAACTGGCTGCGGCAACGAAGCGGAAAGACTACAAGTCGTTCTCCCACTTGATATCAGGTATGTTTACCTCTGGTTAGGTGGCCAGCAACATCTTGACTGACCTACCCTGAGCTGAACTGACCTCCCTTAAGGTACAAACAGCTGCACTGACATGCACATACCTAGACTGACCTGCCCAGACCACTTCTAGTCACCTAGACAGACCCCTCTGGGCAGCTGCAGGTAGGTCATCTGGCCTCAGCCTGTTTCTAGGGGGGGGGGGGCGGAACGTAATGAGGTCGCCTGTCTTCCACCTCCAGAAAGACGAATCTAGGATATTTGGGGGTGGTGAACTGGCTTCAAACATTTCGTCTTGATTATTCCGGTGCCTCGCAGTAAATCAAACAGAGCTTAGAGCTTAGAGAACCAGCGGGTCGTCGCTGTGTCATGAGAGACGAGAAGAAGCGTGAAATGATGTCATCATACCATCACGAATATGTGACCCATTTCGGAATGGTCTTCGAATACCATGAATATACTGTACTACAGTCGCAAACTAGGAAGCACAACAACCAGACTGTTTCATAGATATTTCAGTCAAATCTCGTGCAAATTACCCGGTCCGAATTGTATTCTGCGGCTTTATATCTAGTCCATGGCATAATTTACTTCTGGGACTCGGAGTAACGTTGAGTTGCTGTTGAGAACGATCCAAATCTTTCCAGAGCCCTAAATATGGCCAAATAATGTAGAAGCACAACACTTAGACATGATTGATTGTAGTTCTGGGGATACGCTTTTTTGGCGGTGTAGCCTATATATACTTACATGTAATCAGGGATGCTGAAAACCTCCAATGCAACAGAATTGTCATATGCCAGCGCTGTGAACACTGAACACAGAACATGGGAAAGGTCTGGTTGTCAGGATCAAAGACTGTGAAAATGCGGCCACAAACATTGCAATTTTTCGGGCTTCACCGGAGCTTTTTGCACAAATCCTTTTGTGGACAAGATGATACGATACCCTGCTATACTCGCATAAATTTTGGACTTAGTCAGAGCCCTAACAGGTACGTAATGCCTAGTGTTGCGTTTCTATGTTGTGTTGCGCTTCCTAGTTTGCGACTGTACTAATTCAAAAGAAAGCTTATCGGCCATCTCGGCGAGTAAAAATTTCCAAACCGATAAAAGACTGACAGAACACTTGGTCGAAATGGAACAGTAGTTCCGTTTGATCAATACCGTGCAGCTGTGAACTAGACTGTGAACTCATTTTCATCAGCGGCCGGAACACAGAGTGCGGCGATGACGGCTGGGGAATTTTCCTCCGGGTTGAATGACATGACAGTTAGCGGTGATCCGAATACGACACACCCCCACCCCCACCGCGATGACTCCGTCAGGGTCGGGGTGAAGGGCCGATCGTTGAACATCAATAGCCTGAAATATAAAGTCCTAAGCCTCTTCCCGACTGGCACCTTCGGAAATGGCAAACCAAGAGCCAGATCTTGCGTGGGAAGGACGTTTGCTGTTACCAGTCGCTGAGAGCAATCCATGACCGGTAAAAATTGAGTGCTCATCACCAGTAGTAGACCAGAATAGGTCGCCGGAAAAAAGGCGAGCTACGTCGAGGTTTATCTTGATAGGCTTTCTTGGAGTGCATTGAACGTGAATGTACTATGCGAATATTTTACGGGGCAACTTATCGAGAGCCTGGAACACTTCTGTTGCAGTAGACCTTTCCTTCCGTGAAAAGGTTTTGCACTTTTTCAACCGCGATGTGTACGCGATGTTTACACGCCATCATCGGCATCTGCCGATGGCTGTTGTTCCAATCCGCAACAAATCCGCAACGCCACTCTGACAACTAACCCTCTTGCCTCTTCCTTCCGTTGCGGTGGTGCCTGCATCTTCAATCTAATTGTTCTGACTGTGAATGCTGGCCGCGTTTCCGTTACTCAAGGCCTCCGCAGTGCTCGAGTCAGGGCTCGGTCAGGACGATCATATGCGTGGTCGTGTGAAGGTGAATTTGTATCTTGAACATGACTCGAAAAAATTATTTGGATTCCTACCATACCGCCAAGACGCCGTCCTGAGTGAGTCACCTCAATACATTTTTTCTTCCGGCGTCTAGTTGATTGTTTTCCTCGGTCAGGACGATCATATGCGTGGTCGTGTGAAGGTGGATTTGTATCTTGAACATGACTTGAAATAATTATTCGGATCCCCACCATACCGCTTAGACGCCGTTTACGCCGTCCTGAGTGAGTCACCTCAATACATTTTTTCTTCTTTCGTCTAATTGATCGCTTTCTCGGTTGCATGTTTTCCTTCCGTGGAACCGATGCCCAGCACAGAGATCATGATGCCAGTCAGAGACAATTGTACTATCGGTCTACTAGGTGGACTTGGGTCGGCGCTCAAACTCAAATCAGAATGACCATAGTCACTTTCCACGATGAGAACCGCAGGGATTGACTCGACGTAGTGCGAGGTAAGGTTGAGGTGGTAAGTCATCGACCTGAAAATCTATAGGCCTAAAGATGTTTTCCCGACTAAGCGTCGGGCCCGACCCCGACATGGGCGCATACTTGGCGCGGCGCAGTCGGCAATCAGTCCCGAGTCAGCACACCAGCGGCTAGCGTCCAAGACTTCTGAAAGAGACTACTGCAAAGAGATTCTCCGACAAATGATTGAGAAGCTTCTATCATTGGAGGTTCTGTCACTCCCTGTGACTTGGGCACAGAGGCCGCGTGTATAAAAGGGCGCGCGTTCCATGAACACCCCAAATACATCCTTCTCTTCCCTACCTTTCTCAGCTTTCCACCGCCCAATGATGTTTCGCACCTTTCTGGTGCCATGCTTTGCGGCGCTCGCCCTTTCTGTCTCAGCGCAAACAGATCTTGACACCGTCCGCGACCGCCGTCTCTCCAATATTGTTGGCTCTTCCACAGGTGCAGCAAATATTGCTCTCTGGTGAGTTGCGCAGAGTTTCAAAATCGGCACGACCATCTGACCATTCAATTTTTCCAGGCAATCAACCTTGCGCGCAAACGCCACTTGGGCCGACGTGAACTACGCCACGGGCTGCGATGGATCTCCCAGCAGCTGGCCAGCTCAACAACATTGGGTCCGCCTGAGTGTGTCCACAGTCCAGATCCCTCCGAGTATTGTTTGCTGACTCGAAGGTTCTAATTTTTCTCAGATACGTTCGCTTCTGCGTGGCACGGCGGCTTCAAGAACGCGGCAAACTGGACGGGAGACCCGTCCCTCCGTACTTCGATCTCCGCCGCCCTGAAGTTCTGGTTCGACAATGACTTTACTACCCCAGCGTGCATAGACTCGGGTGGGCTGGCCACGTGTCCTTGTGGCACCCCCGGTTTATGGTATTTATCGAATTCTGCCTCTCGCAAGTATATATCAAAGCTGACCCAAATGCTTAGGAACACCAATTGGTTCTCAAACGTGCGGGCCGAATCTACGTCCTCAGTTCCCGAGCTGACTTCCCAATAGATCATCCTAATCCCAACCTGGGTCGGTCAAGTCTGTCTGTCTTTGGGCAACAGTCTCACCTCTTCGGAACTGGCTGGTTGCACACGAATCACTGGTCGCGCGTACAATACGCTGAAGACCGGGATCAACGGCGTTTCTACCATCACAGGAGCGAACCTGCTCGACATCGCATCCGTTGGAATCGACCTAGGGCTACTTCAGGGGAACACCTCGTTGGTCACAGACGGCTATGCAGCCGTGCACAGCGACCTCGTCTTTCAAGACGCAGTCAAAGCGGACGGCATTCGTGCGGACGGTTCGTTTGGCCAGCACACAGGACTGCTGTATAACGGGTATTCGTGATTCTTCTGATTCTCGATATATATATTGACCACTTATCCAGCGCCTATGGAAAAGACTAGCAAGTTAATCGCATTGGTACTATGCTCAGATGTTGACTCCCTTTGTCGCGCAGCGCGAACGACGTTTTCAATCTGGAGATTTGTTCCGGAGGGACACAGTTCCAGGCGGCAGACGCCGCGAAGAGCGTCTTTACTTCTCTTTTGCTCGCTGTGAGCTCAGATCAATCTTCTTACAACTAAATGTTGACCCAAAATTCGAGGATCAATGGATGATATTCCGCAACACGATCACAAACATTCTTCACTGGGATTATGTGCGCCCCCTCTGCATTTATTTCGGAGCATTAACTTATGACTCACAAGACCGTGATTGGGCGTAATATCGCCCAGCCTGTGGCTGACAAAAAGTGGGTCTGTTTTAAAACAGACATTCATGTCGTGCTGATCTTTCAAAGCGATGCTGCGACTCTCGAGCTGAACTTGACCCAGATCCAAGTGCTCGGGCAGCTGTGGGAGTCTACCGACATCACCAATTTCTATAATGATTTGGCCACCGACGGCACGACTGTGAACCCAGGTTCTCTTGTCGGAAACCGCATGTTCTATACGAACGATTATATGGTGAGAACCGCCAAGAATGTCAGAAATTGGTTTACTGATGCTGCTGGGCAGGTCCACCGCGGACAAAATTACATGATCACCCTGAAAATGTACAGCAAACGAACCGAGAATGCGGAATGCGTGAACTCTCAGAATAAGCTCGGCTTTCACTTGGCCGATGGGGCCATATACACATACACTACTGGTACGGCCACCCTTGGTATTTGCTTGGCCGGTTTATTTACCTTCAATCAATCGTCGTAGGCAACGAGGTTCGATACAAGATTCGTGTTTAAATCTGTTCAGCCAGCTGAATTCTTCTGTAGTACCAAGATATCTTCTCCGCATGGGACTGGAATCTGATCCCTGGAACAACTGTCGACTATGGGGCCACGCCTCTCGGCTGCGACATCACAACAAAGACGGGAATTCAGCCGTATGTGGGCGGCGCATCAGATGGTGTGGTCGGCATTGCAGCCATGCGCTACGACAATCCTACCACAAGAGCGTTGACATGGCGCAAGACTTACTTTTTCCTCGAATCCGATGTCGTGTTCGTCATGATTGCGCTCATAACCTCTTCGACCTCCGCCCCCGTATTCTCCGTTTTGGATCAGCGTACGCATTCCGGTGACGTTTTCGTCAACGGCGTCGCTGCAGGCACGGGTAACTACACCGGTGTTAGGTCTCTTTGGCACGCAGGAACCGGCTACACCTTCAACGCGTCCAACCCTGCGACGTCGCTCTCCTTGCAGATTGGCCCACAGACGGGAAATTGGCAGGCGATCGGCAGCTCCACCGCAGCGCCCAACACGGTCGACCTCTTTGCCGCGTGGCTCTCCCACAGCGATATCACCGCGCCTGTCTCGTACGCGATTTACCCCGGCACGACGCAGGCCACCTTTGCGCAGAAAGCGGCGGCCGAGCCGACGAACCTGCAGGTAGTGCGTAACGACGGCTCCATCTCTGCGCTCGTGGATAGCGCACATAATACTGCGTTCATTGCCTTCTGGACTGCAGCCGGATCGACGTTCACGATTCCCTCCTTGAAGGCGGGTGTCGGCGCGATTCAGGTGAAGTCGAACGGCAGCTCGACACTGATACTCAGGATGGATACCTGGGATGTGACTGTCTCTGATCCGACACAGACGCTCACTGGGCTCCTCCTTAACTTTACGCTATTGACCGGGACGGCGCCGCCTGGATGGGGAGCAGCGAAGAGCCGTCCAGTCACTGTTGCGCTCCCAGTTGGTGGGGTTGCAGGAGTGAGTGTGACCGCCAAGTTACCTTGAACCGACGCAACTCTTGTCTCGTATCTACTCGAAATGTTTTCTAATTTAAATGGGCTATTCGCCATGGAATATACAGTATCATTTGATATCTCAGGGGGCTGTTACCTGAATTCCTTCAAAGCATAGTCATAGCATACACTAGTCGGCGTTTAAATTGTGTAAACGTCGATTAACGCCTAGGTCAAAAACACTCTGCAAGCGCGATGCTTGCCTCTATTACTATTAGTATTACTGTAGCGTTTCGACCGAATGTTCACACTATGTCACTCGTCACCTCAAACGTGTTCATTTCTCGGCAATCGGTGGAAAATTACCCTATATAGTATTCCGGCGAATGCCGGACCGAAAATTTTGGCATTTTTCGCCCTATTTGACCGACAAAATTGAAAAGTCACCGTCACTCATGCCAAAAATTCAGTTCACGACCGTCCGTTTACCCGTCACCTGAACATTCGGTCGAAACGCCACAGTAGGCTGAGTAGTGATTGTTTCGCGTGAAGAGGTCACGTGCAATCCACACTGACCTCAACTAACACATGCTTGGCGGGATACTGTAGCGTTTCGACCGAATGTTCAGGTGACGGGTGACGGAGGGCCGGTGAACTGAACATTTTTGGTATGGGTGACGGTGACTTTTCAATTTTGTCGCTCAAATAAGCCGAAAAATGCCAAAATTTTTAGTTCGGCACCCGCCGGAATACCATATAGGGCAATTTTCCACTGATTGCCGAGAATGAACATTTTGATGACATGGTGTGAACATTCGGTCGAAACGCTACAGTAGACCAGATGCGGCAGTACGACACACCTTAAATTCGACACACTCGAAATCAGATGCGACACACTACGGCACACCAAGTTTGACACACCTAGGCGGCAATGGTAAGGGGCGACAGACTTCAATTTAGTGAACAAGTCATTATTATTGAACGCAAGAAATTTATTCTTCAAGAGGTAGAGAACTCGCGAACTCTAATGCACCGAACAATTATTCCGTCACCTTGATCCCTTCATAGGTCGTGTAGTGGGTCTAAATCAATTGCATTGTATCAATGTACATCCAATAGTTGTACTACGTAGTTCAATGGCTGCGCCGCCGCCTCGCCATGTCTGCCTGCCTTCCCCGCGGAGATCGTGCGCACTTGGAGCGCGCCGCGCGTGCATTCTGCCGCATCTGCGCAAGGCTGCATGCGACACGTTTGAGCTGCGCGAGTAACGGAACAAGGTACGCGGAGGATCTCGGGGCGGCGGGCACGAAGTGTGCGGGATTGAAGCGGCAAGCAGGGCGGGGACTTGTACTCACATTTACTGCGCAGGCACGAGCAACGAGGCCGGAAGAGTGTGAACAGCGAATTTCATTCGCAAGAGGTGTGAACACGCACCTTGGCTATCCTCCTTGACCTCCCCCTCCCTTGAAAAACGGCCTCTCTGGTCCCCATCGAAACTCATTGTCCATGGTGACGCTGAGCAGTCACCGGTCGGGGCCCAAGGTGCCCGCTGTACGGCGGCGTTGTGGAACGAGGGTGGGAATTTTTTCAGCGGAGGCGGCGGCACGGTGGATGGTGGGGGAAGGAAAGAGGCGGGACAAATATTTGGCAGTTTGGCCCATGTTTGCGGCCCCGATCAAGGATAGCCGGGCGCATTCTCGTCCTCTGTGGGAAGTGTGTCGAACTTTCCAGGTGTGTCGCTTCTGATTCCGGTGTGTCGAAGAGTCTAAGGTGTGTCGTACTGCCGCATCTGGTACGTCCTCCATGCTCGGGCTAGGTACGATCGCCACTATACCTGTTACGGAGAACGCCTCGATATTATTACGCTCTGAGCTAAATTTATAGCTCTCTAGCACCTTCTGTGAGGTGCAGCGGCCATGCACCATGCGCGTGTCCTGGATATTAGTATTCATAGCACGCACATATCGGGCCTGAGGGGAGCCACATCGCACTCATTCTTTCCATCCGCCCAAGATGTCGTCGCCCGTGGACCGATTTCGCATTCCCGGAGGAAGTCTGGATTTGGACTCGGACGATGAGCGTGAAGGCGTTCCAGCACAAGGTCGGAGTTATTGTCCAGCCTCTGCATTAATCATCCCTCACAATGAACCTCCGGATCCCAGCTAACCTTGTGCCATCTCCTGGGCCACCACAAATACGATCCGTGAGTATCCTCGCGGTATATAAACTTTTTTTAATGTTGATTTCGCATCAACTCAAGCAGATAGCGCATCTTACCCCGGACGGTCTATCTAATGTCTTGTCTCGCATCTGCCACCCCTTGGCTTCTCCGTACGGCTGAATATGTCCGGGCCTTGAATCTTTCCGGAAACGCATTTCGCAATCTAGATCTCGCGGCTTTGAATGTGTGCGTATCTTGGACTCCATATATAAACCTCGCAGTATACCCTTGAACTGACGAATGAACCCTCAGACTTTCTAACCATGACTCTGCCATGGCTGAGCAACTTTTGCGCATCCAAGCCGTCCTTCCCTGCTCTCTAGCCCTAGAGAGTCCGATTCAGGAGCAAGATAGAGCATTCCTGACAGCGAACGAATCCTTATCGCCCATCGGCCACAGTCCCAAAAATGTAGACCCCTCGATATCCTCCTCTTTGCAGAGAGTCTTTCGATGCATCCGACTACTGCTTCGCCGTCGACATCAGTCAACATAGCGGGATCTACCCCTCCGCCTCTGTCGTCGAATACGGAACTACCGAGCCACGATACAAACCAGCATTTCGAGGACCATCCATCCCTCGAGCGCCGCAGCGCAGCAGGACATTCGAGCAACGAGCTCGCAGGCGACCTTACTTCGCTCATGCAACCCGAGAGTCAACAGGACGACGCGCGTACTGCACCGAGCTCGGACGGCCATGACCCACGCCAATCATCTCTGGCGTCCCAAGACACCTCCGTCATTGGTCCATCAGCCCATGGGGGCGATACGACTATAGCACCTAGCGGCGCTGATGCGATCCTTTCTTCTCCATCGAATCCCCAGCCGTCCGCATCACAAAACGAAACTGCAGGTCAGGCTCTTCCGCCTCGCAGTTCTTCGCCGTCTCATTCCAGCCCGTTCGTCCCGCCTGAAGCCCTGCCTAGCCTTCTGCCACACTTGGCTACGACGGACATTCCTATTACTGGCGCAGAGATTGAGGGTAGTGTTGAGCCCCAGAGCCCCGCAGGAAACCAGTGCGATACTAGTTCAGACTCTGGGACGTCCAATGCGCAGACCGATAGCTCTCGGGATACTCCGGATGCAGACAACGTCATGGTCACCCTCACTAGTGGACGCTTTTCTTCGGAGCCTTCGTCCGAGCCCAAGGCTTCCATGGCTTGTCATGACTCCTCCCAAGATGGGGCTTCGTCCGATGGTCCAGCTCTCGACTCTGGAGGTGCCGTGCACAGCGGCATGGCAGACCAAGGTACCTCGCCAATGGTCATCGCAGAAGCTGATATTTCATTGCTGCCGAGGGAAAGTGGCGCAATATCGACCTGTGATCCCCATATCCCCACCTCGCCCATCCGTGTCAGCGCGTCAGATAAAATCTCCCCCGATTCCGACGCCAACACACCGGCGTGTGCCTTAAACTCAAACTCTGTCTCGGGGTCGTCCGTTCCCTCGCAGCGGGATATCGTCACTCCCGCATCGAACGGCAGCACGTCCTGCAGCGTGCTTGAGACTCCTCCCCCTCCTGACCATGAGGACGACCCCCTCCTTTTTGGAGCTCGACCTTTTGCACTTTTCCCCTTTCTCCCTCGGCGCCCGATCAGTATATGACGACCAAACGCCGTCAATCAACCTGTTTAAAGGCACCGCGCGCCCACCCGGTACGACCGTGGGTTCGTGCGAAAGGCAATGGGAATGCGGAATAGACTCTGGAAGTGACGAGTCACCCGAAACGATGCCACTTGCTCATGGTACATCCACTCCGCTCTCTACACAGAGCCCCACCTCTCTCCGAGATAAAGGCTTAACTTCATTCCCTGACAAAAATAGCACTCATGGCACCGGAGACGGAAGTCCAGCTATTTATATCTCTGCTGAACATGTGCAGAACCGCGCTAATCAAGCCAGAGGCCACGCCGAGGTGTATTCTTGCTCTCGGGCTGAGAAAGCCGTGGATGCCCTCCCGATCAAGAGGAAGAAGGATGGCGAAGGATCTGCCAGTGCCTGTGACGCCGACAGTTCCTCACGAGTCGACCTCGCGAGTCCGAATGCTTCTTCGGCCCGTCCTTGCGTTCCGTGCGTCTGTGAAGCACCATTTATTCATGCGAACCGCCCTCTCGGTGCCACGTCCGTCGACAAAGATAGAACATGTTCATTATCTGCCCCACATTCTGCCGATGACGAAGATATTCATAGCATGGAGTCTGTCGACGAGACATGTGGCCCTCAGGCTTCCAGTGGCCGAACTAGCCGTCCCTCTCTTCTTGCGTTGGCCATTCCAATTTCTCCGACCTCTCTAGAAGAAGAGTTATTTCAAGCCTCGCCGCTATTTTCGCCTATCGAGAGAGATGCACGGCCGCCAACCGGCGAAACCACAGGAGATTCCAAATTTGAACACCTATTTTCGGAATCGGCTTTTTCTGCGTCGCGAGTGCGCCGGACGGAACTGCCTGTGAAATTGAAACGGGGTGCGCGCGCGCAGCGTGTGGCCCGAGGAACTGACACTTTCGATCTCAGTTCACCTCCATCCAAACGAGTTCTTCTCGATGCTTCCATACAAACTAACGAAGATGTGGAGGTAGAATATTTGCGCAGGCGAGTCAAGGCGCTGGAACGGGAACTACGGTCTTTGCGGGCGACGGTGCGAAGATCCGAGGACCGCGTACGCGAAGCAGAGCCAAAATCGTTCTGGAAAAAACTGGCATCGACTGATCGTCTAGTACCCTCGCCCGAGCCACTCAGGTTCGGTTTATTGAAGGACGTATCCAGGAATCTTTCGAGCATCGGGCAGGGAAGTTTCGGAGCATCAACTAGTTCTTGAGATAAGAAAGAAATCCATGCAGATACATGGTTTGCGGCGTATACATGTAATTACTATTGCGAATTCGTTTCAAATATTCATCCAACCACGACAGGCTTCGTCTTTGAGAGGCTGGCAATCGTTTCCTTTTGAAATCGGGTCAGGAGGCTCCCAAATATTGTTACCAAAGACTCACATCAGACAACTGGAGGTGTGCTTTAACAAGGTCGGGTGGGGTCAAGGCCAGCCACTACAACGTAAATGTGAGTTTAGAGAGGGATTTTTAAGATGATTCATACCTGGTTCAGACTGATATCCTGGAATCTATCTATAGATTTATCAGAACAGGAGGCTTTCGCGCGATGAAAGGATATGAACCGGTGTTGAAAATCTCGAGATATCTCAAAGTTCTGCACCAGGCATTAGAACAGAATCAACAAGCAGAAAACCGAATGTACGTGTTTCCTGTATTCTCAACGTAGTGGCCTGGTGATCTCTGTGTCAGTATCAACTGGTCGCAGTTCTCGGATCGTACTCACCCATGGCTGTTGGGACGAAGCCTGTGAGGGAAATGTTGAGCTTATGATCAACTTCGGAGTGCGGTACTTGCCTATATCACCCGCCTGGGGGTAGGTTGCTGCGTTAGACGTAAAATGAGTATTATTTTGCAGTAGCATACCTGATAGTTAAAAGTTCTCGCATTCCCTTGTGAAGCAAAAATCGTGACGCGGCCCTCTCCCTCGCTACAGTGTGTTAGATCGAATGTCACGAGCTAATGAAGTTACCCACATGAAGAAGCTCCATTCATCCATGGTAGGATGCCACTGGATTGTGCCAGTCAATCTTTAGAGCGAGAAAAACACCTGTCAAACGTACGTGGAGTTCTCTGTGATGGCGTTCAGTTTAACGACTCGAAGAAGGGCAAGACAAGTTAACTATACCTGATAGCACCTGGTTCCACAGTTACCTCCGCAGCAGCGATGGTAGTAGACACCTGGGCTTCTATATCAGAATGTCTCCGATTTCGTAGCATGAACAACTCGCTGAGAAAGTTGTCGAGTCGACTATTTTCACGGTTCCACCGGAAAGTTGCGTAGCATTGACTTTGGACAAGGCAAACGTGAATGGGCTAGGAATTGTTCCTTGTGGGCTCGATGGTGCCACTGCGTCACTGGCCGGGGGAGCGCTTGGGAAGATGTATAGCTCTTGGGCAGGGATATGCGAGAACGCGTCAGGGTTGGCCTTGAAATTCTTCTGGATAACTGAAAAAGCGAGAGACTGAGCCTGGTGCTTGCATGAGGCCATAAAACGCGACAGACCTTCCGCAGGAACATGGGACAACCAGTCTGTCAACTAAACAAGAAACTGATCAGTAAGTTGACGATTCAGAGCAGTTTGACGAACGAGGAACGTAGAGTCTTCTGAGAAATCGCCGTCGTCGAACACTAGAATGAACTCGGAACCACCAGCGGTGTCGTTAGTGGCCTGGAGGCTGTGGGGGATACCGGGAGGGAAGAACCAGAGGTCTCCAGGTCCCTGCAAAGCATCTAATCAGAGAGGAACCAGGGCATGTTTTTGTTACATACCACAGTCGCAAGGAAGTTTCTTCCTTCCGCGTCCACCGCCGTTATTTGTGTTGAACCCTGGAAAACCCTCGGTCATATGTTCTCCAAGATGCAAGTCACCTCAACTTACCTTCAATACATACGCCCACTGACATGACCGGGACTGTGTGAGCCGACCGAACGGACATCACAACCCTCAACTCACCTCCGAAGTTTTATGCCAATGGAGTTCTCTGTGGAACATTATAAACTTGGAGAACTTTCGATCGTTGAAAAGGAACATACCGAATCGCACCCGGTTCCAAACTTAGGACAATGTTCAGTAAAGCATTCTTCGAGGCCAAAATTTACTTACCGCATATTAACAGATGCCAATGCTGATAATCAACTGAGAATGTACTTATACTCGGCAAGAAGTTATGGACTTACAAGTTGCGATCGGCAGAGTCCCAACTATGAATCCCAGGCACGTGAGAATCGATGTTGAGTATAAGAGTACAAGTGCTTACTGTTTTGTTGACGAGCCCAGCCACCTGTTTGAAGACGATTGTGGCTCATCGCGAAGGGCCATTTCGCGTTGGCACTGGAAGGTGGTTAGTGGGGGAAGCGTTAGTAACAGCAAAACAACTCACACACTGCCGGAGTCAGTGGTCGGGGGAGCGAAGATGTCTGCGTTTTCCTGCTCCAAAGGTACGTTTTCTGGGCCTAGTATCGGTGCGCCTAATCCCTCTCTGACTGGGGCAGGAGTCCCAGAATCAGGACTCCAGAGGGGCAGGTTCGGGTCCGTGCCAGCAAAAGGGACAGTGGCGGATGGTTCGGCAGCAGAGGCGGTCGACGAGACAGCAGGAACCGAGGACGAGGCAGCTGGAACCGAGGACGAAGCAGCTGGAACCGAGGACGAAGCAGGCGACGAGACCGACGGCACACTGCTCACTGCAGACGCAGAAGAAGCTGGCGCGGACGACACACATGCCGCCAAGTACAGAGTGCAGAGACAAAAAGCTAAGGAGAGCATGGTTGGGATGAAGAGGGAGGGCCTCAAATATTTAGTAGATGAACACTCGCGTTTTATGAGCGGAATGGAAGCAGTTTGATCCAAGTTTGTTCTGAGCGGACCTCCGGACAAAATCTCGCAATTGGAGCGATCTCAAAAAGAGGCCGGCCAATATTACATAAGTACGTAACGGTCATGCGACTGAAAAAAGAATATTAGGGAGTGGGAAAGGTTGTACGATGAGAACGCACTATTTTTGCATGTCTCAAAATTAAACGAAGGTTTTGGCCGCAAGAAGTATTTATCATTCTACCTTGTGTCTAATGCTTCGACCTCGAGCACATTCTCATCGGAGGTAAAGAACAAAGAACGGACAGGGTGGTTGTGCGCAGGCTGAAAGTAATGTCAGCGCGCGTATTGCGCGGCCGCTGTGGGGTGCCGCCACCATCCCGATCCAATGCCAGTCTCCCAGAAGTTCGGTACAAGGAGTCAGAAGACACGACCTCTCCAATGTTCATCATTGAAATTAACGGCAACGAGGAGGAACGGGGTGTCCAATGGCCTGAGATTGGTTGCAGCATATGGGCTCAGACACCTGCCGGTAATTTGTATTGCTTCAACACGGGAACACACTTATACGGCGTCCGTTTTCTAATGAGCGGACGGCCTGTTCCGCATCGATAAACCATCCGAATCCCTTCTGAAATGGGCCAAATCCAGAGGAAATGCGATATTTTGTTTGCCGCAACGGCTTGTAAGGTAGGCCGTGTAGATGGAGATGAAGATGGTTCACTGAGTTGAACGGGGGAATGTGAAATCCCATTCTGGCAAGAAGGAGGAATGAGAGAGTTGTTCCGGATTCGGGAGATTGGAATAAAATTACATCCGCAAGGAGGGAAGCACACCCAAACCGTCCAAGAGTTTGTCGCCAATAGTTTTCATGGATCTAACTGGCTTCCGCATTTGAGTTGAATAAGATCAGATGCGTATCACAGACCAAGCTCCACGTCTTGTCTTCGCAAAGATTTCACACTCGCTAACTCTGGCATGGGATTTCAATATAATTGGGTCCAAATGGCACACACCAATGTGCTGCTTAGGTACCAATTGAATATGATGTTCTGCTGCCGGTTTTCGGTCCAGAAAAAGCAACAAAAAGTTGATCCTAAAAGGCGAGTCTTCAGTATCGGAGAGGTTGGCAATTGAAGCTTGCCTCGTATATGATGTTAAAGCCGTTATATGCGGAAACGTCGCAGAACGGACATGATTTCATAACGGAGTGTAAGATATGAGGAACGGCAAGCAGTGCACAGAGAGTGGCGGTCAAGTGGCAGGCGCTTCTGATGCCGTAAATAGCCGGTTTGTGATGACCGGAGAGTGTCGCCAAATATGTGGCTTCCTCTTGGCATCATTGCTTGCCCACATCGCAATTTAACCAATGGCAGGATCCAAGTACGCCTACGTTCGTAATTTCGAGCTTCATGGCCCGCTATTACCCGGAGTTTTTATGGTATTTCGCTGGATGGCCACTCATTCCATCGGTGCGTTTTCAAACTTGAAGCTTTTATATTACTGGAAATTTTTACGCGCAATTCTAGATTCTCTGAGGAGCACGAATTTACCAGGCCTAGCGATATACGCGCCCTTGCGCTAATGGATCATACCGCCCGAGACCTCATGGAACAATACTTCGACATCGTGTTTGCTTTTGGAGAATCTGACGAATTTAAGTGTCTCCTGACTCGTATCACCCCATTTTCTTGCATGGCTGAACTCCTCTTCCCATTTTAGCACTTCCGTGGCGTAGTTTCCTCATTCGCAAACCGGCGGCCCTGTGTAATCACCGACAGTCCAAGATTTTGTCGACGTTAACTTCCGTGTTCACCTCGTCATATATCATCCGAAGGGCCTCCTACTTTCCTAGTCGACCACTCAAGTACCCACTATCGTTACGATGGGAGGCTAGTTCTCTACTCGAGTGTGCGCGAAGTTCGCGATTATTTCTCGTGGCGCCAAACGGACAGTTCGTTCTCACACTGCTCGGATCCGCTCATCACTCATGTGGGATTGACCTTAGCGCATATAAATAACCAGTACAATACCGCCTCCTGGGATTTGGTCCGACAGGGCGGGAGAGAGTACAACCCAAGCTCACGGCACTCTGAAGGTACGTCGTCAGGTGCCGTCATTGACCAGCGTGTGTGCGAGATAATCGAAAATCGTCATTTAGGGCACAGTTTCCAAGCAAAAACGCGGGATACTGTTCTCTCGCTTTCAGTTGAACTACAGCACCCTTGACCCCAGGCTCAGAGGGCAGCACCCTGATTCAGGAAGAGGTCAGCAGGCCAGCGCTCCCCTCATATCGGGAACCCATCAGTGGAGTTATACAGATTTCGGAGGATCCCTCTTTGTCCGATAATGAAGCTCCTCGGCCGACTAAGCCCTCTGTCGTCCGCATGCGGGCCAGGACAAAACCACGCACACGAATTGCCGTCCTGGAAGCGATATCATCAAGGACGACTTTTGGGACACCAGGTCCGATATTCTATCGGACTAACCGACCATGTGGCTGGGTTCAGGAATAACTGCAACCACTTCCTTGCTGCGAGCCACTCAGGCCATACATAACCTTGCACAATACATTTCTGTTCTTCTCTCATTTCGGCTTGTGCGGCAAAAATGGCACCTCAACGTCATGGGCAAGCTAGATACGGTAACTCTGAAGGTTAATGTGGCGGCTGACCTCCAGAGATGTGACAAAGCGCTTCCGCCACTGGGTTCTCTTGGATTTCGGACCACAAGCGCTAAATCTGACTGACTGCTTCTGATACTCTGATATGATAGTGGGAACTGGAGCTATTTCTATTTTCTTATCCTTCATCCACCATTGGCGCAGTCGAAGCCTGAAGTGCGATAAAAACAGCACTTCTACATGCCGCAAATAGACACGCTGCGATGAATGGCACGCTGCATCGAAGGCCGACGACAAGGGAGCTGGGCTGGGGAAATGTGCTTGAACCCTGACATCACTCGGAGTGGCACTTGGCCGTTTGTCGCCGCATAAAACGTCCGATGATCACGATGGACTGTCATATGCGCGTCCTAGTTGTGTTGCTCATAGATGGGCGCTCGACCCTTGAAGTAAGTACATACATAGCCGCATTGAATATCCAATAGGCTCGAGTCCCGGGACAGCACCCACGCACAAGATGCTAAACCCTTTGTTTTTCTTAGGCGTCGCACTTTTTTGAATTACCGCAGGCGCGGAGATAGCCAATCTAACCTCAGGACCACCTCACTGTCAGGTTGACGTTTGTCTTCTATGATACTTGGTTAACGTTGGGGCGCTCGCCAAGACCGTGATCACCGGTTCCTATGATGCCACAATGATGCGCCACAACTTGAAGGTAATCACCTTAAGTCCTCAGGTTGTGACGAAATTCCAGGCCGGATCTAAGTCCAGGGTATTCCCGGATGTATGGAGAGGTGTGTTGCTTCAACCTACCAATCGATCAGGGCATGCGAACACACCAGCTGGAAGTATCTTTAGACTGAGTCTCCAGATGGACCTCGGAGAAGTTGAACGTTAAACATTCGAGGCATGTGGAGAGTAAGAGAAGACTAGAGTACTAGTAACATTTGAAACCCCGCTATCTTTCAGAGGAAAAGTCGGAAAATCCAAACTCCAACTTGCTGAGTTTCCGAACCATGCCGTGTAACTAACCTCGACCATAAGTACCTCTGAATCCGTGGTGAGTGTAAGGTGGACCGAAAACCGCGGTGATTTTCTAATGTATGTGTCCTCAGGGTATTTCAATCTCCGCAAATACAGCAGGCGTAATTAATCAACCATCGAGTACCGGCATAGAACCGAATTTTCCAACCACGCCGTGTAATAGCGCTACCTGCCGACTCTGCTTCCGTGGCGAGCATACGGAAAGCTGAAAGCCCTGGTAATCTTTGAATGTATGTGTAGTGATGGTATTTTAACCTGGAGTCGACTCCCAAATGTTCAGATCTAGTCGGAGGCTAAACTTGACTGAAAGCGCGCATGGAACGGCTGGAGATATTTTTACGCTGATCTTTGGGCAGAAGACAAGAAAACTCTGACTTGGTACGTTTCTGTTCGAGGTATCTCAACACACAAGTCTCCAAAATAGTAGGTATGCCAGGGTCGGGGCGACGAACACCGCGTGGTGCGCGAACCCACCCTCGGGAAGTTGGAGGTAATATTATCCTACTGACTTACGGCCGTTCTTCCCCGTTTGACTCTCCGGCAGCCATCTGGCGACTTTGGTTAAAAATACCTTACCTTGCATCCGAGATTGCCCGTTCCAATCCACTCTGAGCATACCACCGCAGTATGCTCAGTCGGTCCGCTGGGAGTTATACTAATCATCCGCTGGCTCGCGCCGTTGGCTCCCGTGGTCGGTTAACCCGCCACGCTTAAGCATCTACCGACACTACGCATGGTCGGTAGGCTGGCACGATGACTATTCCGGAACTCGAGCCTGTTCTACATTCGGAAATCACACTCCGTAGAGTCGTAGACTCACCACGGAAGCATACTCGGTAGGCCTTCGACATGGTTCATATCCTGCCGTTCCGTTCCGCGCGCGTGTTCTAAAGCACCCGTTGACTTTCTACCGCGCAACGGCTATTTGCGGACTCGTGGCTGAAATACTCCCCGAGCATTCATTTACTCTCCGTATCTATCCGAAGCATGCTCGGTAGGTAGTATCATTACACGGCATGTTTATATTCCGCTGAGCTGCAGCCGTTCTGTGCGCGTGTTAGATAGATCCTTCACTGCTACAGCTGCTGTACTCGCGGACTTGGAGGTTCAGAGAGATCAATTCGTCACGGAAGTAGATATATTCTGTACACCAACACGGTTTGGAAACTCGGCAAGCTGAGGTTTCCCCGTGTTCCGTCCTTCTCCGTTCGCATGCTCTGAATGTTTAGAGTCCCCGAATAGTCGCCGTAGAGGGTAAACATACCAGACCACGCGAACACATCGGCTGCAAGTCAGCAGGTTACCGCGGACTCGAATCTGCCGACTTCTCAGACAGTCCCGAGCGTTCGTCTACATACCGACTGCCTACCTTCTGTCCTTCCGGGGAGCTTCTTTCAACCGGCTAATCCAGCGCGTCTGTTTCGAACGCCGGGAGCGAGATCGCAGCGGCCTCGAGCCCGATCAGCTCAGGGTTGTTAATTTTGGCGCCGGGAATCTTTTTCAGGCTCCACAAGCAACCGCGACATTTGTGAACACCGATTCATTTGCCGGTGCTGGGTCTCCGAATACCAATATTTTGGGTGACGAATCCAGCTGCAGCAACAACGATTTTCATAAACGCTGGGAAAGGGTGGGGAATGCAAGTGAGTTGGAAGGAAGCGCAGATGATCGACGCGTTTCAAGGGTGCAAGAAGCCAAATTTGGAATCGGAGCGTAACGGGAAGCTGGGATCACAAGTTGATCCGAGATCGCGATGAGGGTTCTAAGATCCTCTTTCTTCCTCCAACTGCGAGGTGGTCCGGGTTGTTGAAATGGTCAATGACTCGACATGGACTAGCAAAACGACAACTCCAGAGTCTGCTGACCCCTGCACGGGCATCCGCTGGCACCGGCGCACCGCGGATACTCAGTGCCAACCGAAGTCCCAGACACTGATGCAAGTGGTCCCAAGATGCTCCACGGCGCCGTGATGTTCGCCCACCATTGGTCGCGGAGGAACAGGCAGCTCCACATCAATCATATTCCTGCGCGACTCCTGTCCACGATCCAGGGTGGCGGCCGCCTTGCAATATGTGCCCATGCAATTGTCTGGGATTGGCCTCATCATATCTTCTTTGCGGAATGTCGCGAGAAGAACCAGGTGTGATGCTCCGAACGGATCATAGACGGAAAAGAATTCTTGGGTGAAGCTGGGTCAAGAAGTCATGCTGGCGTCTGCGTTCCTTGATTTCTGGCATTCCCTGGTCCTCGCCGCGTAAATGCTGTCTCCCTCTGGCATTCCCTGGTACTCGCCGCGTGAATGCTGTCTCCCTCAAGCTCTTGTTGGATTTTTGGACTTACAACCTCTTACGATTTGGAGTCTTGGCGTCGGCTGGATAAGCGGCCCCACTGTTTCCTTCTTTTGATCGCATTGGAGCATCGTCGTAAGTTTCTGTGTTTCATTCTCTATTGCCTTGGAGACCCCGACATTAGCCCCGGTTCCGCCAGTCCTATAAGTCCCTCTCCTGCGTTCGGTGTCCTTCATCCGACTTTCGTTCTTCCCCACATCAAAGTCTATACTCCCACCCGTCTTTCAGACAACCCCACTATCCTTTAACAATGCCTTCCTTCTCTCAGATCACCGCCCTCGCCACCGTCGCCCTCGCGGCATTCACCACTGCCGCTCCGGTTGCCCGTGACGCCGCCTCTGACCTGCTTCCCCTCCCCGCGGTCTTCCAGTCGCTCCTCTCTGAGCTCACCCCCGTCGCCGCCGAGCTCTGTAAGGGCTCCTATTTCATTTATCCCCCTCACCATTTACTTACATCGGATCCAGCCTCCATTGTCAGCTCCAACGCAACCGCGGAGGTCGTCGGCCCCTGACGGGCGAGATCCAGTCCATCCTTACCGGAGGCGTGGCCCAGATCAGCGCCCTTGCCGGCGCACCGCTCAGCACGATCCTCTCGACCGCTGACGGCGTCATCGACGCCACCGGCGCGGCCCAGCTCCTCGCGCCCGTTCTGACCGTTCGTTTTTCATTTGCCCATCTGTGTGTTTGACTGACATGTATGTATCCGCAGATCGTCTTCACCGCGACCCAGGACGTGCTCAACGTCGTCGACAACAGCCCCGCCGCTGCTGTCATTACACCCCTCCTCAACGAGGCTATGTGCGCTCCAACCTTCCGTCTTTTGTACTTGACTTACGTGTCGTCTTTTCCAGCGGCGCCCTGAACCCCGTCCTCAGCACCGCCGCGCCCCTCGTCAACGGCCTCTTCGCCGCCCTCGGACCCTTATTGGGCCCCTCGTCAACACCCTCGACGGCCTCGGCCTCGCGCCCGTTGTCGGCCTCCTCGGGTCGATCATTTAAGCGCTTCTTCGTCGCTTTCCTGACTCCGATACATATGTATGTCATGCCTTGATGTGTGCGGTGCTGGAGCTAATGAAGATTGTGTAGACCGACCTTCGCATCAGTTTATACCCATCTGAGATGAATGTTCGTTCGTTATAGCGCCAGCGCCACGCCTTGTTTGTAGCTGCGTACAATCCAAAATTTGAATTGAAATTGAATTGTATATCGACCGAACATCCATGTATAGCTGAGGCTTTCTCGGCTATTCGAACTTTCAGGCGCGACGAGGTGAAGTTGAAGTTCCACTTCAACTTACGTATTAGGTATATGCGTACTCCGCCATTCGGCTAGTAGCTAAGGGACGCCGGTCAACCTGAGGTTTCTGGTGGACCAGAAAGTATCCATGGCAGAGAGTGAGAGTCGGTGCACGCACAGCCTGCCGAGGGTCGCGAACGTAGTATGAACGTTTGCAAACATACGTCGAAGTCTAAAACAAACACAGCTAGAATGAAATAATGAGGTACGATGTCAAAAGTGGTTGCGGTGTCAAAAAAGGCAGCAGAATGACCGACCCCGAATCGAACGGGTTACCCGCTGTAATTTAGCGCGGAAGTCACAACTTAGAGTAGAGGAGAGGCTAGGACCGCGGGCCCGATATAGCTGTACCTCAACTGGTAATTATAAGTTAGAAAGTTGGATATCGTGAGTATAAAAGGCTAATGCTGATTGACAAGGACCCGAGCCCGAACTGAACGGACTACCCGCTCGTGAAGTTCTTGTACCTTCACGGGGAGCAGGAATTGACCCACCACGGGTCCCGATATGCCCGTATCGAAACTGGGTTGAGTCGGAGAGGTTGAACATTGAGTAGTAAAAAGTCCAAACCACCGGCCTACGCCCGCGCCCGAATCGAACGGGCATCCCCGCTGTTGCTTTTTTGTACGAGCCCAAGGAGAGCTGGGCGGACCACCGCCACGGGTCTGGCTATATCTGTATCTGTACCTCATGAAGCTTGCACGCATGAAGGCCAACCATCGCGAGTGATAACAGAGACGTCGACGAGTAAACCAAGCCCGAATTGAACGGGTCTCCCACCCAACACGGAAGTTCACTCCGTGGAAGGAAATAACGGTGGACCGGTCTTTCTATCCCTGAAAATCAAGCTCTGTAAGTCGGGCAAAAGAGTAGCGTGATGGCGAGAAAAAGACAGTCTGACCAGAGACTCGGACACAAGACCCGCACCCGAATCGAACGGGCTTCCAGCCGATGTTGCCAGTGCCCAAACTTCTTCCGCACAGAGCAGTGGAGCGGACCATCCGCCACAGGTCTTCCTGTACTTACCTGTTCCGAGCTTTAGTTGGGTCAGAAATATTGAACAGTGATGAAAACTCGAAGAAGGTCTGATTCGCATTCACTGAATCACGAACGACCCGCGCCCGAGCTGACCGGGCTGCTCGCTCCCGCCTTCATCCGGAATACAGGGGAAAGAGCGGAGCATCCGTTATAGGTCCTCCTATGCCTTTATTCAAACTCGAGGAAGGTTGACCGAGGGACATTGAGTAGAGCGTGGTAAAAACACAAAAGCTGGCAGACCCACGACCTGTGCCCGAATCGAACGGGCTGCCCGCTTTGAAACTACCATTTCAGAAAGATGGGGAGCGGATGCGGACCATCCGCCACAGGTCTTTCTAACCTCATATTTGAACCTCATGAAGTGAGAGGTTGAATAGCAAGTGATAAACGCACTTCTCGACGGAAGACCCAGTCCGGAATCGAACGGGCTTTTACACGAAGCTTTGCCACACGTCCATCTATACCTGTTTAAGCTTGAGAGAGGTCGGGGAGGTTGAGTAGAGCGTGGTAAAAATGCAGAAACCCCGCAACGTACGACCTGCGCCTGAACCGAACGGGCTGCCCGCTTTGAATTTTTCACCAGTTATGGGGAGCAGATGCGGACCATCTGCTACAGGTCGTGTCATATATTATACTTGGATTCAAACTCGTAAGTTAGAAAGTTGGATATCGTGAGTGCAAAAAGCTGATAAGGATCCGTGCCCGAATCGAACGGGCTGCCCGCTTGGACTATTTCTTTGATCTATGGGGAGCGGGAGCGGACCATCCGCAACGGGTCTTTCTAACCTCGTATTTGAGCTTGATGGAGTGAGAGAGGGGTTAAATATCAAGTGATAAACGTACTTCTCGACGCAGGACCCATGCTCCAATCGAAGCCACACCGTCTGGTAGCCCGTCCACTATGAGGTCTTCCCAATTCTGTAAATAAAATCCAATGAGTCAGAGGAAACAAGCAACAACTGTGTTGCGAGAAGAAAAAAAGTACTACAGTCAAATGATAAGACCCGAATCGAACGGGCCAGCTGCTCGTGAAGTTCTTGTACCTTCACAAGAATGGAGAGCTGACGCACCACGGGTCCTAATATACTGTATTCGAGCTTTGGATAAATCAGGGGGATTGAATATTAGTGAGTGGTAAAAACCCTGGGCGATATCACACGACCCGCGCCCGAATCGAACGGGCTGACCGCTGGGACTCATTCCATGGCAGTCGCATATGAGAAGCGGGAGCGGACCATCCGCGACGGCTCTTTCTAACCTCGTATTTGAACTTGACGAAGTGAGAGAGGTTGATAGCAAGCGATAAAAGCTCTTCTCGGTGGAGAGCCCATGCCCGAATCGAACGGGCTTCCAAGTAATAATCCATTTTCCGTGGGCCTTGATAAACCTGTGCTTCAACCCGAGTAAGGCAGGAGATTGAAAAGTGACCGAAACGCCTCTTGATAGCCTCGGCCGTCGGCGGAAACCGGTTGAAACGCCGGGGGTTGATTGCCGATTGTGATGGTTAGCTAATATTGACTCCATCTGCCTCACTCTCGCCGTGCAGCAGCCTCTTTCCGCCTTTGAGTTTCCTGGTACTTATATCCACACTTATCCTTACAATGACCACCCCGTACACCTTCCGCCGCCGCACAATCGGCCGCGCGGCGTCTCCGCCGACGTGGGCGTGCTACGAGCAGATCCACGGCGACGAGGACTACGACGAGGACGAGGACTCATTCAGCGAGAGCGGCTCGGACGGGTCGGACGACGACGGTGGGGAGGGCGACTCGGGCGTGGAGGACGGCGGGCATCTAGTTGGGGGACGGGGCGGATGTGGGCGGGGGTGGGGCGGACGTCGGGGACGGGGTAGCGCACGACATGGAGATGGACGTCGATGCCGGGGGGACTGGCGCGGGCGTGGGGGACGAGCCGGCCAGCAGCCCGAGCCCCCCGCCGCCGCAGGCGCAGGCGAAGGGCAAGCAGCGCGCAGTGGACCCAGTCCCGCCATCGCCGAAGCGCCGGCCCCACGTCAAGAAGCAGTCGCATCAGCGGGAGCGGGTGTACACCCTACGGCCCATTCTGACCATCCAGCGCAGCCAGGGCTTTGTGTGGAATCAGGTGCGTTGCGCCTCTTACTTTCTTTCTTTCATCCAGCGACTAACACTTTAATTAGGATCTATTCGTCCCGCCGTACATCAAGGATCGATGTCAGCCACATCACTGTTATACTTCTCCCGAGGCTCCCTACTCACGCTTGCTTTAATTACAGACCTCGCCTCGACCTCGCCGCCCAACTCGACGGGGTTCATCTCCACCTCCGTCTCCTCGACCAACTCGGCGCTCACGGACTACGAGGTCGAGGTCGTCGAGATTCGCGTGCAGGAGGGCGAGTTTGACGGGATCATCCCGTAGGGTGCTGCCCCCACCGCCCCCATCCGCGCCGTGCCATAACGAACAATTCGACGCCATTCACCTAGAACCCATTCTCTTGGTTAACGTTATCACACCTCCCCATACTTTCGTTTTTTGCGCTGCACATCATACCCTCGCTGTCGCTACCCTCCCCTCCATTATCTCCCCCGAAACATGACTTCCATTCCATACATATCGGCATGGGCCACCCTGCCTCCCTCCTTGTCTCGCTATTAATCAGATCACACCCGAACCGAACCGTAAGTAGTAAAGTATGTACCACTGCCCTGTATTTTGTATTCCGTCCCGTTCCGCCTCTCAAATTAAATCTCAATTCCTCCTGACCACTGCTCCCATCCCCAGCACGTTGTGGAGTTACTCGACTCTTTCAATTTGTGCGCCGCGGCAAAGCCTCGTGCCCGATCATGATGCACCAAGCGACAAGCGTGGCCAATCGGTTGCGAATCGGAGGGGATCGGATCTACTCTTATCTGTTATCTAGATCTACGTTCGTTATCGCGGTGGTTTGAACAAGGCCGAACCTGCAATTTCAAGCGCGCTTGAAGATAATGTTATGCTGGTCGGGTAGAAAGATACCTGATATCTCGGATATGGTGTACGGTTCACCGCCTCTCCAGTTCCAAATTGAGTGAATCGGCAGAGGCAGATCGGGGTTCGACTCCCCGTGTCCGAGTTGAAGCGCTAGCTCTTTTTGTGTGCAGGTTCAAAGTGTTTGTGCTCACAAGGCCACATCCACGGCTCAGTATTTATTCCGAACCAACCAACCAATCACCCAACCTCATGCCGCCCCCAATTGAATCGACCCTGCCCAATTTGTTTCACTCTACATACCCATGTTGCATATGTAGGAAGCAACTCTGACATGGTTTATGGTACACCGCCCTCCTAAATTAAGTATGAATTGAGAGGCCGATCGGGGTTCGACTCCCTATGTCCGAATGTCCACTTTGGCTGGCTTGTTTTTTTTATGCAGGCTCGGGTGGTGCTACTGGCTAGGTCGCTTCTGATTTTGCGCTCACAAAGTTCGACCATGAGGCAGGCTTAATTCGGGATCAACCGACCAACCTACTTGTAGCTTCTTTCGCACTGACTCCCAATTGAATCGACCCAATTTTTCACTTGAGCTGTGTCGCGTACGTAGAAAGTAGCCTCGGACATGGTGCATGGTACACCGCCTTCCCAAATTAAGCGGACACTAGAGGGTTCGACTCCCTGTGCCCGAATGTCGACTTCTGCTTGGGCTTTTTTGGGTGGCTGGGCGGTTTGTGAGCAGCTTTTGGTTTGGTTTTCCAAATACCGTGCCGCGGTATTAGGAATTCGATTTGGACCAACCAAGCTCGGGACGCATTCGAACAGCGATTCGGCCCGCCGGACACGAGCGCACCTGCGTTTTTTTACCTAATTTATGGTCGCTTAATCCGTGCTGGTCAGGTAGAAGGTAACTCGGACAAGGTGTACGGTACACCGCCTCAAGTACCGTGCCGGTCTATGAATTTGCAGAGGGAGTGCGGGGTTCGACTCCTCGTATCCGAATGGCAAATGGATGCGAAAACACGTTTTGGGGTGTTTTGGGATAAGCTTTTGTTCCCCAGGCTTCAACCCTCTCGTCAGTTGGATTAACAAAATCGCTTGTTGGTCATATAGACCCCACTCCGCACCGAAACAGCAGGATGGATTTTCTTTTACTTCGCTCAATCCGTGCTGCACAAGTGAGAAGTAACTCGGACAAGGTGTACTCTGCTCTACTTTAGCTGCTTTGGGCCATACCGCAAGGGTAGTGTGAACCTGATATACCGGTTGCAAAGGGGGGAATCAAGGAAATGCGAACCCCAGGGCCAGTTTTCAAGTAGATCCTGGGGATAACCAACATCAGCAAAGTTGCCGGAAGGTCTTTGTTGGGTTGCAGGTTCGTTCCAGGAAAGAAAAGAACAGTCAAAACAGGTAATGTCTGCTGACAAGAATTTAAAGAATAGATGGAAGACTGAGGCATTGACAGACATGCAACATAGCCCGCGGCCTTCCAGAATAGGTCACCGAGCGGGGTCGCCGAAGTAAGGGTAGTTGAGATGATAGACAGTTTTCCACGCAGATGCCGGCGGAAAAAATGGTGGACCAAAACTTTCAATGTTCCCCAAGCAGGAACGAAGGTATGTTGAACAGTGTAAGCCAAGGTTGGCAATGCCGACACCCGAACGTACAGAGTTCGATTTCAGGAGAGAGTGTTAGTGGAAATAATTGGAGCAAGTACACACGGAGGTAACGTCGCGCGTAGTGTACGCGCGACGGATGGAATGCATGGACTTTACATACAGTGCCACGTACGACGGCGCTCTTCATTCTGCCTACATCCAAGGCTGAGTGAAGAGCATACATCCTTACTTATAATTGCTGCATTCCTTTGCTTACTTTACACACAGGAATAATTGTCTCTAGGTACATACAATACATTCTGCCTACATCCAAGGCTGAGTGAAGAGCTAATAATTGTCTCTAGCTCCCCGCACATTGACGGGATCACTGTGCACATCCGCGCCCACCACACTCTTTCCCCACGCTCGTTACTCCATCTGCGTACCACCTCTATTCTTAACAGAGAGTTCTGTGATAGGAGCCGACTGGGAGATATCGGATTCATAGCCTGAGATGAGCGAATGTTAGATGATCGGCACAGACTCGGGAGTGTTGTAGGTCGATTCGGGGAATTTCTGCAGCAAGGACGAACTAGGCGTTGCGGAGCGGCTCAGGACCAGGTCCAAACGACTCTGAGGCATTGCGAAAGCGTCCAACGACTCAGAAGATCGGAAAAGTAGCAAATTCGACTGGAGTACATGCTGAGGCCAGTCGGAACGATGCTGAGACTGCAGGTATCAGCTTAGGAATGCGAGAACCGTTGCAGTGGCCCGAAGCGGGCTGGAACGATGCTGAATTCGACGACTGACTGCATTTTGACAGGTTCTGGACCCAACTTAGCCGAGATATGACGAGCCGGTCGCGAGGTGCCTCGGCTGACCTCGAATGGCTGTTTCGAGGTCAGCCGAGGCACCTCGCGACCGGCTCGTCATATCTCGGCTAAGTTGGGTCCAGACCCTGTCAAAATGCAGTGACTCCATCTATAACATGCGAGCTTGCAAGCACACATTTGTTATAGTGTCTGTCTACGAGAGACTAGACTCTGAGTATCAGCAAACCCTGATTTCTGCCGTATCCTTACGTAGCAATACACAGCAATACATATGTAAAGCCGGATACGTATTCCTCCGTATTCCTCAACGGATTCAGAGAGGGTTATCGCACCAATAACAATCCCTTCATCCTAAGATGTATCAAAGAATGGGCACAGGCAAAAGGACTCACCCTCTATGTTGTGGCCGTAGATGAAACCGCTTACCCTTCCACGGATCATCCGACTCTTTGGTTGAAACTCCTATGCGTGGGGATGGGAGGCGCGTTATTTGACTGGCTGCGGATGCTCTACCAGAAAATGTAATACTACGTCTGGCATGGAGATCATAACTCTGCTGAGTTCAAGGCATTTATTAGGATCATGAAAACTGAAGAAAAATATGTCAGCATGCACTTTTGAATACGCTCATTACCAGCCGTTATAACACAGAAACAATGATGAGTGAGCAGGTATTGTTTGCTACAACGGCTGGTGGCACTTATCCTTAAGTCGACAGATGATATTTTCAAACTTCAACCATACCATATTGGGAAAGCCCCTATGTCAGATTTTACAGATTGTTGCCCTTGAGATCACTCAGAATACCTTTCAGCACTATTTTATAGCCGGTAGACCTCCACTAAACTAATTGGAGTGGGACAATGGCCATCTGGACACCAATATTGCTGTGTCTGCAGATGCAAGATTAGTAATGCCTTCAAAGCAGTTCTTGCAGTTCTTGAGGGCCAGAGGATGGAATTCTGCAATGTTCTCTACCGGAGATACATCCAAATATGGTATGGTCGGAGTATGAATTTCCCATCTCTTCGGGTACGGCTAAGTCCCACCAGCCGTTATAGTAACTATGACCGCTGGCCCTCACCCACAATCGTCTGTTGCAAGCCTGTATGAAGAAGTAGTTGAAGAAATCAACCCACTATGCGCGGATCAAGGAAGTGGATGACAGCCTGCCATCGAACAAGTTTCGTAAACTCACGGCAGCGCTACCCTGTAAACATGCCTCCCTCCTCTTCCAACTTCGATCCCACCACGCCCCACTTGCGAAACATCTACACCGCCTGAACAAACTCCCGTCCTCCAACTGCCCATGCTGCGGACAACACGATGAGATAGTCGAACACTTCCTGTGCTTCTGCCCTGCACACAACACTGCATGCCGAGAGCTCAGAGCAGCCAACTGATTAGCAGCCTTCACCAAGCACCTGCTGTTCGATCCCGATCTCCTTCCCCCTCTGTTGCAATACATTCAATGGACAGGCCGATTCCATGCTGTTTTTGGAGACTTCAAGCAGTTGGAGAAGCCTGACACAAAGTAGATTCCTTTCTAGTTCCTTTTCCTTATGCTCTCTCACACCATGCACTCCATTGTTACGACTGACCTACGGGCTTAGGCCTTCACATATTTTATCATGCACAGACTTTCCGCTTTGCATCCGGGGAGGTGTTACAACGTGTCAATGGCTCTGCATGGCTTCGAGTAGACACATGCTCCTAGGATACGGACTTATATATGATAGGACACTAGTACAGAGGTAGTTTATTTTCTACATATGCCTACAGCACAGAGGAAATAAAACAAGATTACAAAAAAAAAAAAAAAAAAAAAAAAAAAACTATGACATGGATTGGGCCTCTCTGAGGCAGGCACTAAACCTTTAGATGGATGAGCAATCCAATGCTCTTCCTCTCCACTTTTCTCCTGTGAATTCTGCTGAAAAAATATCAAAGGGACATTATGATTCTATTGCACGGCTTCTAAAATCTAAATACAAGATGAGGAGCTGGAATAACAATGGTACAGTACACAGGGATGTGTAGGGGCATGCTCCGATGAAACTCTTGCCTTGTCTGCAGGGAGAATGGCTTGAGGACAGTGAATGGGGACTGGATGGACAACTCCTACCCATGTAAAGGATGGGAATATGTGTGAGTGGGCAGCGGAATCTGGGGCTACGCAGAGGGTACAAGGCATTGGGATGGCAAGAGATTTTTGGCATTGAGAGTTTCACTGGATGTAAGCAGAGGTGGATTGAATCCGACTAGCATAGCTTCCGACCTTAGTATGAGATAAGCTTCTTAACACTTATGAGCGAGAAATTCCAAGCATAAGGTATCAGCACTTTTGTGCATCTCATTGGAGTCTCTTACAGACACATGCTGATGCCATCCAGTAACCCTCAAAGCTTGAATCACAGGCTGCTGATAATGAATGAGGAACTGTGCAATGGTAATTTTTTCATCAATAGAAATACGAACAAAAGGATCATCATTCATATTCAAATCATCATTTAAATTCATATTTTGCAGATGCGCTGCTAGTGTACTAGCAGCGCAAACATCCTGACCAGACGTTCCATCTCGCAAGCGAGAAGTTACAACATTGATGCCTCGTATACTTGGCATCAATGAGGGGACAGGTACTACATCAGGTCCACCCGCAGACACTGATGAGGCTGACAACTCCAAACCAATGTTTGCTTGAAACACTAGAGTGAGCAGTAGGGAGGCTGAGAGTAAACACATAAGTACATGTCATTGGCAAGACAGAGGCGGCCACGCACCTGTGGATGACTGCGTAACCACTGAGCTGATTGTTTGAAGATCAAGTGATGTCAGCAACAGCCTCTGGGGCAGCTAAACAGCGAGTAACCTGGTGAGAACCCCAACCAGGATAAACCTGATAGACACTAGTAGCTGGTGTGTTCCCCGAGCAGTAGGACCAAATGTACAGCATCCTCTCTAGGAGGCCGTTGAAACAGTGCACTTGATATATGACTAGAAATAGCTTAGATTTGGGCTTGCACAAAACAACCACAAAACCACCACTACAACAATCTATTCCTCCAAAGATGTAAGTGCTTCTCTTTGTGAGTTCGGGTTCGGGCTGTGGTATGCAACCAGCGGGTTTGGAACAAACACAATTCGACTGCTAGACTTCAACAAAGCCGTTCAACAACACTCTAGCACTACACAGCTGCCAACAACAATACTGCTAGCACCTGGGATGGTCTGGGGTTTATGGGTTGGATACAAGGTGGCTGGATCACTAGATCGAGGGCACCAGGGCAGAGTATGTAGGTTTGTGAAAATCCTTGCAATGGGGTACCCAAGACTATTGAGGCTAACAACAAGGGACTTCAATCCTCAAGCTACAAGGCAGTCCTTAAGCCACTGACCTATTCCTTAACCAAGAACAGGAACATTTCCACTTTGTATTGGCAATAGACACTATAAGCGTCCAGCTAGCGACCTAACACACTACGACAGTGCTTCCATCAATATCGGGGTGAAGGCGAAGTAACTGACAAGTTACAGTTGGTTTAAAGGTGGGGGCACCTAGTCCGTCCTCTTCTTAGTAGGCTCGAACCAACACACAACTACCTAGCAGGCAATCCAACACACTATGGCAATATCAGGGTGAAGGCAAAGCTGCTAGCACAACTGCTAGCTGGTTCTTGAAGAGAACACCCTTGGTTTTATACGTGAAGACTCCTTGAGTCAACACCTAGAACCTCAAATTAAGATCTCGACGTGTCCAGAGTCAACAGTATTGATTCCAATAAAGCTACTAATTGTGAAGTGTATTACAATCTCCACTAGCAACCTGAGACCACCTGCACCAACTTCGTACAAAGTCAGGGTGTAATAATCTGAGGTCCTAGCCTGCTCTGTGCTCCCTTTATACTACTGAGGTCCATGGTACATGTGATAAACAGAATGAATAATATAAATGAGTGAAAATGATGTGATGGATACAACAGCCAATGAAATGACTGCTGTTTGGTTTTATGATGGATCTATGCCAAGCAGAACAGCCACACTGATCCGCTAGTGTCCATTTATGGGTATCATGAGTGATTCCTCAGCCTGCCGTCTGCTGCCGGAACCTCTATCCTGAGGAAACAGAGTTGAATCCACTGCCTGGAGTCATCTAGCACAGGTCAGAGCACTGGCTAGCAGTCCGTTTATCTGTTACTGCATTTGTGGTGACCTGCGCATCTGCACCAATAGCCTGCTAGCTATTCCTCTACAGTCTACTTGTCTCTGTTTGTGACTCGTGACCGCGTCGTGACAGTCACGTGGTCGCATCTGTGTTTCAGGTCTCGGTGAAACGCTGACTATGGGGCTAGCAGTGAAATAACCACAAAATAAACCTTGTAAATGAATACGCGGTTCGATAATGCAACTACCACAACTCAAACACTATAGTCCTCGTGCAAGTTCGGGGTTCCAATCCAGTATAGATTGTGGCAATTTGAACTTTAGTTCTCTTTAAGAAGCAAGACTTTACAGGTCTACAAGTCGTATAGATAAAACTTGCTCGAATCCGTTCTAGGCGCAATCGCGATAGACAGACGAGATTTTATGTTCAACGGTTTTGTATGATGTGGGTCTAGGTTTGGAGATAGTACTCCGATGCTTAATGCAAGTGATTCTTATGAATCCTGTTTCCAAATAGTATCCGCGATTGCTAATCCTTGCGAGATTACAACCAAATTGTCAAGTCCGATTCGTTTCCTTATATTCCACGCATCCGTTCCATTTATCCAATATGTCCACACATCGTTTATAAAGATCCAAATCCAACACAGATAATATTCAAACAGGGAAAACAAACGAAACTTGGTATAGCTTCTGGGTGTCTCCGAATGAATGACTACTCTACCGGTTAAGCGTGAAGTCTAGTAACTTCGCGTCCAACAGGTGGGGTGAGATTCACTGGTGTTCCTCCCATAACCATCCACTTAAATATGTTACAGGATTCTAAATATAAATGAGACTGATACAAATGAGCAATAGGGTTCTGGGTATATGACTAGTGGTATGGCAGCTAGCCGATGAACTCCTGTCAGATATCAAGCGATTAGTAAAATTGAGAGAGATTTATAAGGAACATCAACGAAGCCGAGCTTAACGATGAGTCAAGATCTACATCGCTTAGAGCGATCGTGATGGGATATTGTTGATATGTCAACTTTTAGCCGACCTCCTCGTCAGCTCTCCGTTACCCTCCTTGGTAACCATCCGCCCAAATGGTTCCTGCCTTGAACCAGCTTAAGTGATTTGTCTGAAAATCGTGATAGCCACCGCTTCCCAGTACCCAAGTGTGGTTTCTTAGTCAACTGGTAGATCGACCAAGTCCAGCTCTCTCTTGGCAGTTCTAGGAGACGTTCAGATGATGCCTAACAATGATCCCTCTGGTTCAGAAGGATGTTCCCTCGTAATATGCCCTTAGTCAGGGATGTGCAGTAGCCCCAATCCGTTTCCAGGATGGTAAGGCACTTTCCGCTGATTGCTCCATTAGCGACTTCCCACTTCAACCCTTTACCAGGATTCGTCGTCCAGCGCCTTTCTAATGGTTCGTGACACATTATATCCCTTTTAGCTAACTGCTCAGGCCAGCAATAGCCCTTGTGAGATGACGTCGTAATGTAATGAAGTACATTATAGTATGTTGCAACTCGAGCAATATTGAATAAATGCCCAGGTGTCCCAATACCAGGTCTGTCATCTCCCCTTTTCATAAATATTGAGTGTCCCCACTCAACTGGTCGTTGTGACCTTTATCCGAACATGACAAATCTTATTTTGTCATCGAGTGATCCGTTCATGTCAACACCCATCATTCGATCTTTCGAACCCTCGAGGATCAAGGATCGTATCCCTTTTAGGTTACGAGTCCCGAATCCTCTTTAGACTGGTTAAAACACTTGGTTTTATTGCTAGTACGATCGCGATTGATGTCTTTCGTCCCTTATTTTCACGTGCCCGCTATAATATACCTCATAAAGTGGAATATTATTACTCTTTTTGAGTATCCGCGATTGCGTTACTTTAGAAGTAAAACATCCATCTTGTTTTTCTGCCCCATTTCCCTTTGGTAGAGCCATAGTTTTGTTGTACTATCCACATCGCGCACGCAGTGTCGTAACAGAGCACGTGGCCGATGTTGATATTCGCATCAAAACTTATTTTGCTCTCAACCATGTCCGCCCCCGCCCTGACCATCCACGACCGCATTCCTTTCGTGCTTCCTCAGTACTCCCCGCCGACTCTATGGTGGGTACTGATGTCTTCTTCAACGACCCCCACAACTTCGACTTTAATTTACCACCCTACCGCATTACTGCGGCTGATGTGATCCCAACTCCTGGTCGTCCTCTCCTGACTGTTTATCCCGGCGAACGCGGTCTCTCCACTACCCCAACGACTGCCCAATCATGGCCGCCGTTCTATTTCCTTGCACACCCCGCGATTTATCGATTGTTGCCCTTCGTCCGGGTGCCCGCGCGTATTGCTCGTACGGATCCCCAGTACCTGGCTACCATCCTTGATCGCGCCGTTCCCATCTTCGTAAGTCCGTTGCAATGTCGGAGATCGCGCGCTGCTTCTGACCATCCGCGATTGTGCAGGAGACCGTCCAGCGTGCTTATGCATTTATCCCGCGCTCCAAGGCGCAAACGATCCTGCTAGCTGGCATCTTTCGGCTGGTATCCGCGGTTGCTCAGGTCCTTCCTGAGCGCGTACAGCCCGGTTGGACCTCTTTCCTTCCCCCTGACGAACCCGCGGGTTCCCCTACTTGGGATACGGTACGTGCTTCCTAACGCTACCCCTTTTTCCTTATGTTTATTACATCTTCCTAGTACCCTTCCGTGCATGTCGCCTGGATCTTCCCCGGTACCGAGGAGTTTCCAGAAGACCAACCTCTGCGTGATCTTCTGTCCATTGACGATCCACACCACCTTTCTGCTGCATCGCTCGTCCTAGCTTGCGCGTCTTTGCTTCGTTTCTGACTGGTGGCCGTATTCGCGAGTCTGGAGGGCCAGAGCTCGCTATCCAGCTCCTCAGCGAAGGCCATAGACCCCGAATACCCCATTTTTGTAAGTCCAACATCTCATCCGCGATTGTTTCGTCCTACTAAACCATCAATCCCAGGAAATACTGGCCGACGAGTTTCGCGCTGGACGGCTTTCCCCTGAAGCCGCCCACTATTTCTTTAACTCGACCCGCGCCCTTATCGCCACCTTGCCTCCCGAGCAGCGAAACCCAGCCTGGACACATAATATGCTTCCAGTGTCTCCAGAATATGTAGGACCCTGGTTCTTTCTTCTTATATACCACGGTCGTACTAATTCTGTCTAGTCTGGTCGTCGCCTATCCCCGAACTTCGTCATTCCCCGACGCCCCCATGAAGATCTGTCGTCGGAACCATACCCTGTTATGGAGATGTCCGACTACGATCCTATGTGGCATTGGTGGGAGCAGCTGCAGGAGCGCCGGCAGCTGAGCGAGGGACCAACTTCTCCCTCCGCTCGGAGTCCTCGTGCGGGAACGTATTCCCCGCATTACTCGCCCACGACGCCTCCTTCGCCATCGCCCGTTCCCGACCCGGTGACCTCCACTCGCGCAGACCGGACCTTCTGCGGTCGGCTCGGCCAGCTTCGATATTCGCTCGCTGCTTGGCAGCGCGAAGAAGGACCCTTCCTCGCCCCGCAGAGCATCCGCGATTGCTGCCCTGCCTTCCCCCACCCCCGAAATGCACGTTGATTCGGAAGAACCGGTTTTTGCGGATACCCGAGCATCCGCGGAAGCCTGTGATACTCCCGTGCGTCGTGTCGCCTCTCAGCTCCCTATGCTGATGCTAACTCTCCTTTTTAGCGTGGTCCCCCTCGCTCTGCCGCTCTGTGGCAAGAGACTCCTCTTCGGGGCGCACCTCTTGGCGCGGCCGCCTCCGCTGCCGTACGATTTTTAACTTTCCCTCCTTCCAGCGTGTTCCTTATTCTTGTCAGGAATTCGATGAACAAGGTCGACCCATGTTATTGCGGCGCCGTCGTCGCGAAATCAATCACGCCGCATGCCGAAGAGGGCAATACAACGAGGAGGTGAGGAGTGAGAAAGCTGACGAGGAACGAGGAGGATGAACCCGTTCGCCCGGCAAAACGTAAACGGACGAGCTCCAGCGGCCCCCGAAGGGCAGGGGTAGGGGTAAGGCGAAAACCGCTACGCCCGCTCCTTCTGCTGCCTCATCGCTTTTGCCTCTGGTCGAACAGCAAACCTCGTTGGCAGCGCAAGAAGGACGATGCTCCCTCCCGTATGTTCCTCCCCGGACCTGTCCCAAACCATGGACACGGTCCGCCTCGCTGCTGAGTCGCTTGCGCAAAGGAGCAACGCGAGCCCACCGTGGTGAGTGAAGGTCAATCGCTGATTGACCTACTCCTCTGATTTTTCCCTTCTAGTTCGATGCAGGTTGTTCAAACTGCATCTTTCGCAATCGCGAGTGCGAGCATGGCTAAACCGGGGGCGTTGTGTGACCACTGCAATAAGGGACGCCTCTCCCATTGCTCCCATACCTTCACCTGTCCCGGAGCACCTTCAAGCTGTGAACTATATCGAGCCGTATGCTAACCTCTCGAATCAACGTACGTCTCTGTCTCGATCATATTATGCCCTTTGTTAACTTCTCTTTCGCAGGAGGTAACGAGCTCCTCTCTGACCTGTCTGCCGCCCTGTATCGACTACGAGCTCGCTCGTGAGTCCCTCTTCCGCGCTAGCTCCCGCCTTGCGGTGGCTAGTAATCGCGTTGGAGCTTGGATTCGCGAGGTGACTGCTTCGTTGGGAGCCGACGGTCTGCCTGGAATGGCCGAGATCCCGGAGGAACTCCAGCCGCTCTGGGGCCAACTTCTTCTGGACTCCCAGTTGCAACTGACCGTTGACTACCGCGTGGCCATCCTGCAGTATCCGTTCTTGAGTGATACCCGTCGTACTGAACCTACTTCCGACGATGATCTCCAGCAACTACTCGACATCCTCGCACATCACGCTGCACGTAATCAACAGTCGACTCCCCCTCCTGTTGAGAACTCGAACTGGCCAGAGGAGGACAAGGCGGGACCATTGGGCTCGAAGTGACGTGGGTTTGGGATGGACCATTGGTCGGGCGGGGCAATCGCGATTGCCCAAAATATGAACTTTTAATTGTACCATTCATTTACAAGTTCTCCCTGCGATAATCGAATACAATTTTGTTCGCTTTTGATATTTGAGGGATTCCTAAGTCCAGTCGAACTGAGAAATCCTCCAATTATCGCGCTCGAATAATTATTCCCAATCCGCCCATGCCTCGGTTATATCCCATCATCCCACGTTATGGTTCCACTCTATTGGAATAGTATTGCCTAAACGATCCTAGCCCAGTATAAATAGCCCATTCGCGATTGTGATTTTCAAGATGGCGATGTCTCCCTTCGCCCCGGATTATGACCCTCTTCGTCACTTCCTTGTTGAAGACTCTTGGCCAACCTTGCCATCTCACTCCAATATTTACGACGCCTTGGCTCCAAATGTGGAGACGCTGTTTCAGTTACGCTCGGTACTAGGACTTCTGTCTGTTCACGGATGTTCCTGACCCATTGTTTCTAGGAGAACCCTTGCGATTCTTGCTCGGGACACCCCTCATCATGCACATTTATCTGCTGGAACGCCCCATGCTTCCCATGCATTATTCAAATGACCCAAGATTACTGCATGTTCTGCAGCCGCGAGGCTTTCTGCCTCCGCTTAGCCCAATACCGCGATATTCGTTCCACCTCTACTCCCAGACATCGGTACGCGTTTATTTCTAGGGTTTTCGGGTTGTTCTGATCAATCGCAATAGAGCGTGATGCCTGGATTGCCCAGTTCTACTTGGATTGTGCCGCAGCCTTTCATCTCTGGGACATCGCTCCTATCCCTATTGGGTCTTTCTTTGCCCAGGGAATCATAGAATACATCCGACCCATCCCCATGACGCGCGCCTTGGCCGGTTTCGATGAACTAGAGAAGATCTTCAACCTTCCATCATACTTGATGTCTAGGCTTCATCATTTGATCTTTCAACACGCTCTAGCGTAGGCCCTTCGTAGCCGTACCCTTATTTTGTTACTACCATGTGTAGAACTCATTAGCTCCTGATTACTTTAATCGGATTAAGCATCAGTTTTGACACATAATCATCGATCTTAGCATCCGCGGAAGCTTTCTCATCACTATTTTCATCGGATAACATGTTTTCCAAGGTCCGGCCCGTATGCCTACGTGGTCTGAACCGCTTAGCGCCTCTTTGTCGCTTATGTGGATGCTAACCGAGTCGGCTATTGTGCAAGTGATGCGTTCCTTTAGCCGATGACCAACTGTGCTTTACTCTGATCTACCGCTTCGCCTCGCCTGCGTCGGCTAGCAATTCGTGTAGTCATCGTTAGAGTCCAGAATTTTTAAATTTTTGTCATCGTCCAAGTCCCATCTCCCCTTTTCATAAATTGTAACTGTCCCCAGTTACATTATTACTCAGAGCGCATTATTTCCCGAATGGACAGCATCCGCGATTTATATAAAGCAGCTTGCGCTTTCACTCCTTACACCAGCATTTTCACCGACTACCCTCGTTTATTAAACATGGTTTCCACCACCGTTCCTACTATGCCCAAGGCAATGATTGATAGCCTCCTTGCTATCAGTGAATCTGTCGCCGCTACTCGGTACCCAGACCGTGTTAAACAGCGTGCTTTTCTCGATGAAAAGACTGTTGCGCTGGTACGACGACGTTTTTCAAGTTCTAATAACCATACTGAGACTGTCTTTCCATAGGAGGGCTTTAGCACGATGATTCCTGCTATTGCCCGCGACAAATCTCTGTATGAATGTATTTTTCAACATGAAGAACTCGTATCACCAGACGGCCACGGGTCCCTGGTGGAATTATAGGTGGTCGTTACCCCACCATTCTCGACCTTTGTTCCCGTATCAAGACTGAACGCGAGTTGAATCGCGTTGGTCTGTCCGCCGCAACCATCGCTGCTCAGCAGGCTCATCGTACTGAGCTCGAGGATGCTCGTGTCGCTGCTGAGGAGCAAGCAGCCGCCGAGGCTGCTGCCACCGCTAAGCCTAAGAAGTCCAAAGGGAAGGTAAGTTGAAATTTATAGCAATCGCGATTGCTCAAATTTTAACCTATTTCGTCTTTCTCTAGAAAGCCAAGAAGTCCAAGGCTAGTCGTTGAAGATATTGACGACGACGTCTCTGTCTTCGACGATTCCGAGTTCCCCATGACTGGTTCTGGTGAGGTCGACGACCCTATGCAAATCGACGCTGAACAGGGTATGTCTCTTATTTTAGAGGCACTGGCCCAGTGTATCCTCGCGATTGACGAACTCCGCGCCTCTTTTTCCAATATGCAGGTCGAGGAAGGGACCCCCTCGACTAGCCATCGTACTACTCAGTCGCTCGATGCTCATGCTTCCGTAAGCCCACCCGACTATGAGGGGTTTTTCAAGAAGTTTGCCCAATTACTCAACAACGTGAGTAGCCATTCCCCGTTACTCCCTACTCCCAGTACGCTGTCCCTCTTCAGTACGCCTGTCATTTCTTCGTATGAAGGGCTTTGACCGATCGGCACCATCTTATATCAAGGACATGGCTATTTTATCACGCACTGACCCCGAATCAGCGTCCGGACCAGGTCACCGCAGACTTCCCAGTCCCTCCGCCGAGAAAGCGTAATCGTACACAGTCCTATGCCCACGAGGACTCCGCGGATCAATATGCCGGTGCGTCTTTAAGCAATCGCGATTGCTCAATTCCGATCCATCTATCGATTTTTAGCCGCAGAGCTTGCTACTAATGGACCTGCAGTCCAAAAGACCATCGCAGAAGTACATCAGATTCTCAGCTACCGACCAGTCTGACACCGATTCCATCGGTTCGCTCCGGCTCCAAGAATCCGAAATACGGAGCAGGATCGGGTTCAGCAATGCCCAACTCTGGTACCTCCTCGAACATCGCGAGTACCTCCTCAAGGACCTATCGCGGATCCTCGACGCGCAACACCAGCGCACCCCAGCCGCATGCCTCGGCTTAGGTATTTTATTTTCCTGCTCAGGTTATCATTCTTGGCTAAATTCGATGCTCCCACAGGGTGTACGATAGCTGGCCTCCGGTGGTGGCGGACTCTGGTTCCAACGTCTATTTCATGGATAGCTGGAATGCCATTCGGTCCCCCTCCTCGGGCCTGCTATTTCTGCCAAGAGGTTGGGCATTTCCATCGTCAATGCCCCTTCCTGGACACCAATAAATCTGCCGCCAAATGATCCTTCTTAGATTTCCGCGATTGTTATTTCTCGCTTCGTCCAACTCCGTAACACAGTCCTTCCTGTATCACTTTCATTCGCCCAACTCCTATACCGTCTTTACTGGTTCCTTGAATGACACGAATTGTTTTACTTCTTGGATCGCTTAGAACGCCTCGGCCCATCGTTCGTATGGTCCCTCCGGATTTCATCCAAGTCTAAATCAGGATCACCGTCACTGATATAGCTCTCAGTATCCGATTTATCGTCGTCCTGAGCATCCGCGATTGCTAGTTCCTCTTTCGATTTTACTCGAATCTTGTGGAATTGCAAGTCCTTGCTCCCGGTTTTCTCTTTATCATCGTCCTCTCTGGCTAATTCCTCTAGAGCTTCGCCTGATAGATCAATTAAGTCCAGGATATTATCTGGTATCTCGATCTTTTGACGTTGTTCAAAAGGTATAACTCGGAACGCTGCGAGCTTTCCCGTGGAACATGGCCCCGTTCATTTCACAACAGAGATATGAACCGCCTGCGGTGCGCCGTACTACGACCATAGGTCCCATGTAACGTTGCTCCATTTTTCTGTCTAACTGATTTTTCCACCGAAGTATTTCGTACTAGTACCAGATCACCAGGTTTGAAGTCATAATCAACTATAGTTGATCCAAACTCCTCCTCGTATCTCCGGACTAGCCTCCGCTTTCTCCTCACTAACCCTTAATCGCATCTCTTGGACGTGAAGCGAGTGTTTGGCTAGGGCTCTTGCCCTGAGTCCAATTAACTCTGCCGTGCTGATAGGTTCACCAGGATATTCAACCAGCCAGGTTGCTTCTTCAACATCCAATGGAATAACAGGATGGGCGCCACAGACTGCGAAGTAAGGCGAACAGCCTAGCCCGCGTCTTATAGTAATTCGATCTGCCCACAATATCTGAGGGAAGAACCAATACCATTTAGCAACGTCACCCCCTGTAGCTTTCCATATTGTCTGTCGCATATCCCAATGCCCTCTTTCAACTGGTCCGTTTGCCTGCGAATTATAAGGCGAGACTCGGATTCCGCGAATGCCATATTTTTCATTCAGCCACTTTCAACGCTGCTATGAATTGCGGTGCGTTGTCGGTTACAATCCATTTAGGACAGCCCCATCTACAGATTATATCTTCTAGAAGGAACTTTCCTATCGCTTCGGCATTCTCATCGCGTAGGGGTCTCCCCTCTACATATCGCGATAGCGAATCCCGACCTGCGACGGCGTACCGATGGCCATTAGAGACCTTTGCCCATGATCATTACATCCGTATGAATCTTTTGGAACAAGCTAGGCGTCAAGGTTGGCACAGGTGGAATTTTCACAAGAGTCTTTTGTCGTAATTGACAAGTATGGCATGTGTTAACAAACCAATTGACATCTCGTTCCATTTCTGGCCACCAAAATCTCAGTTCTATTAGAGACTTGGTCGCATATACTCCGCGGTGTCCCAAGGAATCATGAGAAGCACGCAACATGTACATTCTGTGTTCCTTTTCAACCACAAGTTTATGCGTTGAACCTTCTCCCTTTCGGTACAACCTCCCATCTTTACTCAGGAAGAAGTATCTGCAGTATCTCATGAACCGTTTGAACTCTTTATCACCCATCCCTGTAGGTCGTTCCAAGGGATTCGTGAGCCAGGCTCGCACTAGTTTTAATCTTTCATCCTGGGCAATTCCCGCACCAGACCTGTGTTTTCTAGATACGGCTCCCGCTTTGCAGGATCGTTCTTAAACTCAGGCCTTGGTAACAGTAATTCTCCACCTGGAAGTGTAGATTGTAGGTACTGAGGCACTACTAGCCCTTCAGATTCATAGGCGTGGTGTATTTTGGACCGAACTTCTTGTTCCTCAGCAATCGCGATTGCTAAATCCTCGTCGAAATCGTCGAGTGAGACCGCTGAGCCCACCATTTCTTGTAGGTAGCCGCCTCTCTCGTCAATATCGTCCTTGAATTCATCAAATTCCAACGGTTGCTGGCCATCATAATCCCATTCCTCATGGTTTTCTGGAGACGGATTCTCATCCAATCCGTCTTCATTATTTTCCCAGACTTCATCGCCTGGCTGGGGTTCTCTCCTGGACAAGGCCGTCTGGTGGAAAGGTAGCTCCTTTCACATGCTTCAATTTAAAATGAAACATCAAGATTTGTTCGATCCAGCGATTTATCGTAGCATTAGGACCCATGCCCGGATTATTTAACATGCCCTTGATGTAGAGCGCATCCGTCTCTACTACAAGTCTCCGGCACCCCAATAACCAGTATTGCATCGCTTCTAATGCTCTCTTTAGTCCGTATAACTCCCGTTTGGGTTGAGAAAATCTCGATTCCCTCCGGTTAGAGTTATGGAAGCGAACTTCGCATAGTGTCGTTTGAACTTATCTATCAGGATCCATCTGATAAATTTGAAGCCCCACAGCCATCCATGATGTGTCTACAGCTAGGACTATGTCCGTATCGATGTCGTAGTTGAGGGGACGTAGTGCAGGACTTTCCGCGATTGCTTGTTTAAGCCTTTTCATCGCGTCCTCTTGCTCTTTATCCCACACAAACTCTTGATCTCCTCGAACTAACTTCGCTATAGGCTGAGATAACTTCCCGTAGTCTTTTATGAACATACGGAGGACCCCAATCGTACCCAAGAATTGTCTAACACCCGAGACATCTTTTAACGGGCCCCAGCGGATTATTACACCAATTCTATCAACGCTAGGCCGTCTCCCTTCATATGAACAGATATGACCCACAACTGGGAAAGTATCCCAACATATAATAGACTTTGCGCCTGAAAAGGTTCCACCGCAATATTTTAAACGCTGAACTATCCTGTTCACGTTCTGGAGATGCTCCCAGACAAATCGTCGTATGCCCTTATTCTCAGGGATGGTTTCAAATGTCCCATCTTTATCCTGATACCTCGAACTAGGCCCCCGGATAGGTACGTCGTCGATGTAAGGAATTGTTACATGCGGAATCTCATCCTCCAAGATATATGTCACATCGTCGTGAAAGATAGGGACCGAGTTCGTCCATCCCTGAGGTAATTTTACTAATCTCAATGCCCCAAAAGGCGTTTGAAAGGTAGTAAAATCCCTGGAACCTTCCGCGATATCTCGATGATCATATCCTGAGTATAAGTCGAGACTCCCTCCACAGGCACGTCCCGCAAAATGATTTGCTAGTTCGTCCGTAGCTGGTGGTACTCCTGAATGGGCAATAGTGACCGCATTCAAGGGTTCCAACGCATGTACCAAACGGATGCTTTTACCATCCTTCTTTACTACACCGAAGAATTTACTCCTATACGAGGCGTTGGAAGGTTCATATACGCCAGCATCAATCTTCTTCTTTATGATCTTGCAGAACTCTTCCAACTGCCCTCGGGGAATAGGTATACTTCTTTCTACCCAAGTCTCATGTTCCACTAAAGGAAATTCAACCGGTGGGAAGAAATCGTGTCTAAAGCTCCCTCGTTCATCATCATTCCAGGCGAATCCTTTCTCATGAACCATCATCAACTCATGCATGAGTTTCCTCTCTTCTGGCCATAGGAAATCGCCCTCGTGTAACGAGTCAATAATCTCTTTACGTTCCGCTGTGTAACGCCCGGTAGGAACGAAATCTCCTGGGATTCGGATTAAGCGTAGGTAATTCCGCTAATGGGTCTCCAGTGATCTTCCGTTTAATCCTATATTGTTCAGGTAGCTCTGTATACACCGGACGAACTTTAAGCCCAACGGGCTTGTATTTCTTCCCAGCGAACACCGAAAAGAGAGCATCCGCGATGCTCGTATTTCGACTTTTGGCTCGATTGGTTCTCCACTGACGAATCCAATCTTCTCCTGACAACTACAAGGGCTCCCCTTGCGTGAACACATGCATTGTATCCGAGCTTCTCTTCCTACAGGACTCATGGACCCCCATATCTGCGCTAGCTTTCCGCGGACAATCTTCAGTCTGACCCGTTGGTCCTTCTGATTGACTCCATGTAAAGATATCACATCTCTGAGGTTTCCCATCTTTCTTGTCCTTAGGACGCTCCCTAAATTCCCTAAACAGTGTCGCCGCACTTTTATCTTTCTTCAGATCCTTCGAATTCTTAGATGCGCTAAGGTAGGCTTCCTGAACCTCGTATTCAGAGAATGTCCTTTCCTTAGGCAGGTAATATCCAAGGAATCTCCATTTCCTGCTTCTCATTAAATCCGAGTTTCAACGCCACTTCTCCTCGTTCTTGCAACTGTACTAATTCATCGAAGCTTGGCGAAAACCCTGATTGACCATATCTGGGTCAGCAGTCGGTCCTAAGCGTTCCTCTTCTTCCTTATCCGGGATTTTAGACTTGCCTTCTGATTCCTTTCCTCTCGGAAAGGTGATCATTGTGCAGCGCTTGCCCGTATTAGGATCCTTCAAGGTAATTGTCTGAGATTCATCGCGACTGTTATTTATCTGGCACTCGGTCAAGACTTCAAAGGGTCGCCCCAGTAAAACCTTATACGCTGGACCCCTTATTACATGGGCCTTGCAGGTAGACAGTTATGCCTCCGAATGTGAACGGTACGTTCTTTGCCAGACCCACTGATCTTTCCAACTGACCTATTTGCGCTTTGCATGTAGATCTGTATATCAGGATCCCAAGTTAATCTTGACTCCTGCTGCTTGGATCCAGCGAAATCGAGACTATTTGAGATCCCTGAATCCATTATAGATTCTACCTTTGCCTTGCGTATTGATATTTGGGAAAGACCACTCGGAGATGGGCTGAATCCCTTGCTACGTATATTTGCTTTGGATCGACGAATACCTGTTTAGGTACCTCGCCAGGAGCCAAACTTTCCAAATATTGTACGTAGGGGTCCGGTATTACTACCGAACCCACAGGGATATCACCATCCGCGATTGTGGTAACAAATACTGACGAGACTATAGGCAACTCGCTCAAGTTGAGTGCGTCATACTCCAGTTTCAAGTCTTCCTCCTCATCTAGGAAAGGCAAGACGTCTTGTTCCTCTTTGAACATGACTTGTTTCACATGGTTGGGTTTTACAGGTCTTCGAGACTTTCGTTAGATCCCTTCTAATCGTTCTCTCGAACTTCAGGAGAAACAGCTCGCCAAATCTCTGAGTTCCAAAGTTACTTCAGAACTTAGTATTTGATCGGTCAATTTTCTCCCTATCCTATCCCGTTGTACTGGAGCTCGAACCTGGTAGGCTCTTTCCTCCATTTCAGCTTCTTCTTCACCCTGAATAGGTGCTGGGTTCTTCTGAGGTCGACTGGACCAGGTGGAACATTGCGATACGGTAATTCAACAGTATCCGCGATTGCTCCATTCCGATTTAATCCAGACGTTCTCTCCAAATCCCGCTCCTTTTCTGTGATCTCAGCTGTTCCTAGCCCTCCAATCCCTTCTAGTGTTTGCTAAACTAGCTTCATTACGGTCCTCAGGAGGCTTAGCTGGTCTCGTAAATCGAGCCTTTGCCTCAATCCTAGGACCATTCAGAAATTTGGATTGGGCGAGGTACCGGTCTTTTAACCCGGTCCTAGTCGTTCGCAAACTGGTCCTGTGTAGCAGGTAATTCTCCCGAACTCATACTTTTCAGTCATCCAAGTCTGAAAGGCTTGTCCAAATCAAAGTTTGACGGCATAACCGCAGTTGGTTGAGTTTGAGCCATATAGGTGGGTTGAACCACCTGTGGGACAGAAGTCTGAATATTTACTTGTCCTAGCCTTTGCAAGCTGGACTTTCAATGTTCTAATTTCGTCCATAGCCGTCTCATGGAAATCCATAGGCCTCCCCGCTTCTTCGTACGCTTCGAAGTCATACGGGGCACCAACCCAGTTCTGGCTGATTGCCTTGTTTTTCCAATAGTTGTCTACCCTCTGTTTCTGAGTCCCAGTTGCCCGACTGGAATATAATTGCCATCACCCAATTTGTGTTTACCATCCGCGAATGCTAACCAACCCTTGTTGATGTGTTCTATTTTGTGAGGGCATTCCCTCGAGAAATGTCCTGATTCCTCACAATAATAGCAATCATGATCCTTCGTAGGCTCTCGGTCTCTCGAATACTGAGGTCGACTCGGGCCTTGCGTGTTGTACGTGTAATTTGAACGATTATTGTTCATGTGCGGAGGCGGGTCTTTCGCGAATTGTGCCAACGTTTTGAGAACTTCACTATGAGATTTAAGAACCTCATTGTGACGCTGCTCACTCGCTTTCTGGCTCAAGACGTATTGATCCCTTAACTGCGCGATAGCGCCGTTCATTTCCTGCAGCCGTTCCTCAGTAAGGTTCGACTTTTGTGGTTGGAAAGCTGAGAGGCCTAACAGATATCTCATCTTTTGTACCAACTGAGAGAGAAGCTGATCTGCTTTGGCTTCTAGCCAAAGTTTCTGCTAATTTCACAAGATCTGCAACAGTCTATCGGATCTTCAACTCGAGACTCTCCCGTGTTTGCTGCATTCGCTGGATTAATCGCGGGTACGAGTAAAGCAGGAATTTGAGCACGTAGAAGAGCAGAACTCTCTATGGACATTTTTAATGTTGTCGCAAAGGTATGTTCCAACTGTCTCGTAGTAGAAATCGCAAGTGATCTGGTTCGTAATTAGAACAGGAGTGGTCAAGAGTTTCTTTACTTCCGTAAGGAATTCTATCCTGAAACGTCTAAGACGACCTTCTTCTTTCACAGTGATCCCCCGGTTCCTCTTACAGAGTTTCTGCAGAAGATCTATGGTACCCAGCTCTCTCTGATTTAATCTCAGGCATAGCTAAGATAGATTTCTTTGAGGAATTCCTCATATGTTCCATTTTTGTAGGTAGGAAGCGCTCTCCAAGTTGCCTTTCCGTTTCGTAGGAAGATAACTCGTAAAGTGTAATTTCCTTTCAGCATCGTCTGTAACGCCGGCGTGTTCCATTATCTGGTTCACATGATCAACAAATGTCATGAGGTCTTCATGATCATCCGTAGTGAACTTAGGAGCATTATTATCCCAAGCGTATGGAATTTTAAAGCTCGCGACTCTGGCTCCACCAACTGGTGCTGGGTTCGCTCCGTCTGCCATTTCTAATACAGATGACTCTGAACGTAGGGTTTGGGACGAGTTTTGAGAAGCTTGAGGTTCAATAAGACCCTCTAGTTCGACCCTTGGATCCGAACTCGATTGAATTGGTTCGGACTGAGTATCCGCGGATGCTAACTGTAACTGTTTATATGCTGCTGCTCGAGATAAAGTTTGGTCTTTCGACTTTACTCTTGCTAGAGCTGCTGCATGGGGAGTCCTTTTTCTACTAGGTAGAGGCAGAAGGACAACTGGTGTGTTGTGCCTTTCGGATCGACGAGGTAAAGGTTTAGGAAAACCAGGTGTTTCAGGTTCAAGTTCGCCCTCTGATGATAACTCGTTTGTTTCTACCGTAGCAGAAATCTTAGGACGAAGGGGTACTTCGTCCGAAGAGAATGAACTGACGGTTTACGTCCTTCTCAAGTCGTGAGACTCAAGGAATGGGTTCTCGATAGTTCTGAAGACTTCGAAAGTCTAGAAATGCGGGATCCAACAAATTTTTCAAGTCTTTATAGACCAATTGACAAAGTTTTACTTTGAGAAGTAAAGTCAAATGAACCCCTCGCGGTGGGCTCCAGATGAAATGCTGACTATGGGGCTAGCGGTGAAATAACCACAAAATAAACCTTGTAAATGAATACGCGGTTCAATAATGCAACTACCACAACTCAAACACTATAGTCCTCGTGCAAGTTCGGGGTTCCAATCCAGTATAGATTGTGGCAATTTGAACTTTAGTTCTCTTTAAGAAGCAAGACTTTACAGGTCTACAAGTCGTGTAGATAAAAGTTGCTCGAATCTGTTCTAGGCGCAATCACGATAGACAGACAAGATTTTATGTTCAACGGTTTTGTATGATGTGGGTCTAGGTTTGGAGATAGTACTCCGATGCTTAATGCAAGTGATTCTTATGAATCCTGTTTCCAAATAGTATCCGTGATTGCTAATCCTTGCGAGATTACAACCAAATTGTCAAGTCCGATTCGTTTCCTTATATTCCACGCGTCCGTTCCGTTTATCCAATATGTCCACGCGTCGTTTATAAAGATCCAAATCCAACACAGATAATATTCAAACAGGGAAAACAAAAGAAACTTGGTATAGCTTCTGGGTGTCTCCGAATGAATGACTACTCTACCGGTTAAGCGTGAAGTCTAGTAACTTCGCGTCCAACAGGTGGGGTGAGATTCACTGGTGTTCCTCCCATAACCATCCACTTAAATACGTTACAGGATTCTAAATATAAATGAGACTGATACAAACGAGCAATAGGGTTCAGGGTATATGACTAGTGGTATGGCAGCTAGCCGATGAACTCCTGTCAGATATCAAGCGATTAGTAAAATTGAGAGAGATTTATAAGGAACATCAACGAGCCGAGCTTAACAATGAGTCAAGATCTACATCGCTTAGAACGATCGTGATGGGATATTGTTGATATGTCAAGTATGTTGCAACTCGAGCAGATTTGAATAAATGCCCGGGTGCCCCAATACCAGGTCTGTCAGCGAGGAGCCCGATGTGGCCTTTGGGGGCCATGGGTTTGGCAATGACAGCGGTTCCAGCAGTTCTAACAACGGTGACGAGGGAGATTCCGATGCAGAGCCGGCTGGTTCAGGAGCAGGCGATGCGGGTGGGGCGGACACCGAGATGGAGGGAGAGATGAGCGGAGAGGAGCTGGTGGCAAGGCAGGCTGAGATAAATGCACTGCTGGCCATCCAAACCACGTCGCTGGGCCAGTACGACGACATCTAGCACGCTCTTTTTCTTGTGGCGTGTATTTCTTTCCCCCCACTTTTAGGCCTTTCCTGATTCTCCGGCAGCGCCCGTTCACATCTGTGTTTTCCTGTGCAATTCCTGATCCTCCGGCAAGGGCTGCTTGATGTTCCCATATTTTTTCTGTAATATTTCCAGCGGATGGCCGAGAGCTAGCCCTATTAATGATGATATATGTTGTTAAAATATGTTATTGACCTTCTGGGGAAACAAAATGGGCCAGAATCCATCCGAAATGGGTGGACCGGTGGAAACAATATTAAGCGGCCACAGATAAGCTAGCTATCTGCCGAAAAAGACCCTTTCGGGAATACTTTGGTCGTAAGCACGGGCTTTTGCAAAACCCCCTACCGCTTATATGCATGCTTTTTGCAAAAGACCTACTGGATCTAGTGATTAGATTTCGATGACTTCCCTGAACCTGAGCCCGAACTGGTACCCCATGATGCCGAGAGTAAGGAACTGGATATCTGATACTAATTCCATCCCCACAGCGGCCTTGATCCGGAACAGCACAGCCTCAAGGACTACTTGAGACTGGAGAGTGCCCGCCAACGACTTACTTCAACCAATGAACAACCTTGGCTTCCAGTTTGCACTCGCCTAGACTTCAAGGTCTCTGAGTTTGCTCAGGAAAACATGCTGAACCGCGCCGCCACCAACAAACTACTATCTTTGATACGCCGATGTGGAGCCAACCTCGAGGAGTTCACGATCCGGAACTGGCAGGACATGAACAAGCAGTGGGATGCAGCTTCCAAAAAGTGCACCGATGTAAGTTTATGTGTTCCTCTGCCGCCTAGCCGCACTGACAATTTCTAGTTTGAGGCATACAAAGTTGAAGTTCCATACAAAAATATGTTGGTGCCCTTTAAAATGCATGCAAACCCTCTGTGGAATTGGACCCTGGACCTCATACAAGACCCCTGTGTGGCTAAATGTTTCATCTGGGATGCTGTGAAGATGTACCGACACAACGGCAAGTCCTTCGTACGGTTTTGGAACGAACCCTGGACGGCAGATGCATTTTGGGAGCTCCAAGTATGTGTGCCGCCTTTCCGAGTTGTGCGGCTCTCTTAGCACGTCAAACAGTCCAGGCTACCGAAGGAAATTTCAGCCAAATTGTTCCCATTGTACATTTCCGCCGACAAGTCAAAAAGCTGTTGTCCTTTGGCACTTAGAAGGCACACCCCATCATAGTCAGGGTCCTGAACACCATTACTGGGATCGGAAACAATAGCGAATGGGGCGGGGGTCAAGTCGTCGGGGAACTTCCCATTGTACGCCTTCCGTTTATTTCTGGCTCATATCTCAGCATTTTACATTGCAGATTGACGACAATACTGCAGAAAGCGGCAAAACCAGCTACGTAAATTTCAAGCACGCAATGTGGCATGCCGCCTTCTATAAACTGCTAGAATCTATTGCTTCAATTTCAAAAACCAGGGTATGGACCACATGTGGAGATGGAGAGAAAAGGTGGCTGTTCCCTTGCATAGTAATACTCTCAGGGACTACGAGGAGGCGTAAGTTCAACACCTGATCCATCACCAGTTCCTGACCAGTTACAGCGCCATCATGACTCTAATCCGCGGAGTGATGGGCAATAATCCGTGCCCGGTTTGCTTGATCAAAAGGGATGAACAATCGGATGCATCATAAAGGAGTGAAGGACTGCAGCAGGATCCTAGAAGGCCGTCAAAAAGGCGCGAGCAGGCACTGTTAAAGCGGGTGAGGATTTGTTGAAGGATTTAGGGTTGCGTAAAATAGACGTGAGTGTTTTTCCACTCGAGTATTCCTTGTTTTACCCGCACTTCAGAACATATTCTGGAACATAGCAAATTCAGACCCCCACTGTGCAATATCTTTCGACCGCCTGCATTCCCATCACAGTGGTCTCTGGGGCGACCATCTCTTTACTCAATTGAAGATTCACTTGAAGGAACTTGGCAACCATCAATCTGCCAAACTTGATCAGCAGTAAGTCAATTTTGTACATGCCACTGAGTGATTGACGCTGTTTGAATAGGTTCGATGCTTTTCCTTGGTCTTAATCACTTCAAGACTGTTACAAACATATCGTTCAATGATGGCTCGAAGCATGAAGATATCGCAAAAATGATGGTTTTTGCTGCACACAACATCCTGACCGCCGAAACGGATAAAATAGGTCTCCTATTATTGGTGTGTATTCGCAGCTACCTGGAAATCAACATGTATGCTGGTTTGGAGCTCCACACCGCAGATACAATCGCCGATGGATGGCGCCAGCTTCAGAAGTTTGACCAGTCATTGAAAGTGGGCATGCATTCCTGACCATCCATTATACCGCTGAACAAGCATTTCAGAAATACCGCCACACCTGTAAAGGTACAGACTTTGCGGACAAGAACTGGAACTTTCCAAAGGCCCATCTCCATCAACATCTATTCGACGACATTGAGCGCAAAGGTGTCACCAGAAATTATAACACGAAAATCTCCGAACCTCTGCACCGGCCGTTGCAGAATGCTTACCACAATCAGACTAATTTCAAAAATGTTCAGCCACAGGTGTGTCCCTCACATTCTGCCAGAGGTAGCATCTGATGTAGTCACAATTCCAGATCCTTTGGTCTGTACACCAGCGCATGGTCGGTAAATATATCTGAGAGCAGCTCGGTGATCTCAACCAGTTCCTGGATGACGATGAGAACCCTGAAAATCTTCCGCCGGCAGACCTTGAGGTGGTGGGAAACATCATTGTCGGGTCCAAACTGCCAGCAACATCTTTCTTGGCGTTGGAAGCCGAGATGAAGAAGGATGCCACATTTACAAAATTCCGCATCCGTTTCGTGGAATTTTTAAACATGTTCCTTCCGGCCTATGGATACCCACTTCCCCATGGAAAGCGAGTAGCACTTGTAGCTGGTGAAGAAGTAAGTTTTTTGCTGCACTTGTTATCGACCATTCAACCTCTGCCACCAGATAATGCCTTATCAGTTTTTGAAAGTCTTCTTTAAATCCCTCGAGAATTGGTTGGACAACGTTGATTTCCTTCGCTGCAACCCATTTTCCATGGTCTGGCACGGTATGATGCAGCCCTGGTGAAGACAACGCAAGGCAACATTTTTTGTACACCTTGTTTATGTTTTCACCTTCGACATCGATGGACGACACCCCTTCGCACTGGTGCAAGCTCTGGATGTTGGGATCCCCCAACGGTACACCAAGGACCGAGTGTTGAGCCTGTATCGCGTCCGCCAGCGCGAGAGGGAGAAGTGCAAATTTATATCAGTCCACTCAATTATTCGTGGTGCCCTCCTTATCCCCGACTTTGAAATCCAAGGGGACCATCTTGTTGTTGATATTGTGGACAGGGACATCACCCCTTTATTAAAATTATGTGTGTCTGTCCGTCTGAAGCCATTTTAAACTCCGCCATCAATCCTCCGGCATCCTCCGATATTCAACCGAAGTGGTGGGGTGTAAAGCACCCCACCACGCTCTTGTGTATCTTAGGATAAAGGCGATGTATGGTGACCGCAAATAGATTTTTTTCGGCCTCTTGCATGTTGATTGGAGATGCAGACGATGGTGATCGTTGGAGAGGGCCGGGCGGTAAGTCCAGGAAACTAGATAGTAGAGGGTAGGTATGACATGGTGACTGATACTACTGATCCGAGCAGAAGTAGCCGCCAGCATGGCTACAGGTTCCCCCCTGAAAACAAAGTGAACGACCCTGTTCGCTCAACTAAACTGAATATAAGTAAGAAAAAAAATGCGAGTGGGTAGCATGGTAAGTGCATGTGGGAGGAAGCATAGAGGAGAACCAATGTCAAATGATCTCCAGATGGTCTCGAGAAAATCTACGGAAACTGGAGCAGAATGTAAAGAGTGAGTAAGATAAGAGGAGATGCAAATGAGGGCTAGGAAAGGACCAAAGGGACCACCACCTCCCCCTCCAAACCATGCCGTGCGACCCCGTGCAGACTGGGAGTCATGTCCCTTTTAGAAAGGCGGCGCAAGGCATTGCGGCGGCACTGATCGAGCTCTGAGATGGGTGCGGAGGAGGAAGAGAGCGGAGAGGGTGGGGCACTGCCAGTGGAAGAGAGTGGGCCACTCGCTGGAAAGTCTCGCCTATATTCGGAGGCTTGCGTGGCTTCGAAACAACACCGGTATCGACACAAAGGGGGATGGGTTGAGGGTTGGCTCGCGCCTGCAGCTGGGTGGCTGTCGGGAGCATGGAGGCGACACTCGGAATCGGCGTCGAGACGGTGGCAATGATCATCCGAGCGTCGGGTGGCTTGAGCTTCCCTGGTCGAGGTCCCGGATCGCTCCTAGCATGCGCTCATGAGGCTGCCGTGGACAGATGTGGCAGAGAGTTGTGTGCTCGCGATGGGGGTGAGTGCATGCAGAGGCGGCGCTGCCGACATCGGAATGTATGCTGGGTTTGGGACCGGGGAGTCCGTAATAAAAGGATTGCCGAGGGGGGCTTCAGTGGTCACATGCGAGCCTATAAGAAGGACATGATGTGCGGACTGGAACTGGTAGGACTGGCAGCGGCAGCAGGACAGAGTGCATGAGACACATGTGGTCCGGAGGTGTTAGAGACAGTGCAACACCCTCGCCGTCGGGCTCGAGAGATGCATAACCGTACACCAGGTGCACGTAGTCATCGCATTTCTCGTCCCAGGCATAGCCATCGGCGTGGAGCCTCTCATCGAGCTGCTTGATCTCGAGCTGCTCGTCCCAGAGCTCCCCAAGCACATGGACATACTCCTCGTCAGAAATCCCGCCCCGCTCGAATGCCTCCTGTAGCTGCTCTCGCTCGGGAGAGGTCCAAAGATTGTCCCCAACCACTAGCCTGTTATCGGGCAGGCTGGTGTACACCAAATCTTCGCTGGCATCCGCGCCGTGGCTTGCCTCAATCTGCTTGTGCCAGCTGTCCATTGCCCGTGCCCAGGCGTCCTCGTCCTCGTCGAGAGCGGGCCCAGTCGCCCAAGTCCCCTGCCACACAGCATAAGCCGCATCCAGAGCCAGAACATCGAAGGATGTGTCCTCCAGCTCCCGCGGCATGCACCCGTATGCTATGTCCTCCGATCCGTATAGAGCATGGTGTGGAGCATACCTCGGCTTGTCCCAACTCGCCTGTTCCACTACCTCGCTCTCGTACTCGTCTCCATCCACCATTCCTTCGTATGCGGGGTAGTCGATGTCGGGCTCCAGCTCATAGTGCGGCTCGTAGATGTCACAAGGGGCTGGTCGGCCGCTTCGCGGCCTCCCAACCTCTTTTGTGAGGTTATTTCCCGTCTGTTTCCAAATGGTCATGATTCCATGCAGGACTGACTTCAGTTGAGTGGAATTGAATTGATAAGTGCTCCGGGGATTGCGAAGCGGTCCTTTTTCAAGGTTGCAGTCAAGTTCAGAATTTTATCCCCAGCCTATCCCTCAAAGCGAGGGCAGAATTGATGAAGTTGCAAGGAAATTCAAGTCACTGGTACCTGGCGCTTAAATTAGCGCCTCGGAAACTATAACAGTGAGCAAAAAACGGAATTTAGCATTGTGTACACTTTTATAGGCGCGTGCGCGCTTGAAGTTGATCATGGGGCCAAAAGCCCCGAGAAAGTGCCGTTCATTACGCGCTTCCAAAGGTCTGGACCCAGCGCTTCCAAAGCCTTGGGCCTGATCTCCCAAAAGCGGAGTTTAAAAGGCTTCAGACAGACATGGATAATTTTATAAAGAGGGAGATATGATGCCTCCGGAGGGTCATAACTGGCAGCATCATCATTGTAATGGTCATCATCCTCGTCATAATTGGTGTAGTAGTACATAGCCGGGCTCACTCAGATGCGTGGTGTCTCACGCCAAAATGTCGCGGTGAAAATTTCACGTGCCGTAACACGGTGGTCTCCTCGGGGGTTTCAAGGGTTGGTCTTCACATAGAGGGAAGACGCAGCGTGCTTCGAATCGCACTCCAATCACCAAAATGGAGAGGGCCGGGCGGTAAGTCCAGGAAACTAGATAGTAGAGGGTAGGTATGACATGGTGACTGATACTACTGATCTGAGTGGAAGTAGCCGCCAGCACGGCTACATCGTGTTGAATAAGTAAAAGAAATATATATTCATTTGGTACCTGAATGACAGGTGTGTAGTGTCGACAGCTGAGCTCGCGGCAAGGAACAGAGGATTCCCAACATAGAGCTAGGAGGAATTCATCATCCAATTTGGTATGCGGCAGCGACGATTCAAATGAAGGGATAGACACATACATCTGACGGCAGTTCTAGTGGCGCTTCCACCAGTGAAAGGCTGGAGCCGGGTCAGCCGCAGCGGACTTGATGGCGGCACGGTGCCCACGGTGCCCACAGTGGTTGCCTCAGGCTTGTGGACAGCAAAACTCTTGGGGTCGTCGGGCTTTGATGAAAGAAACCAGAGCGGGGTGAGGGCACGGTTGATTCACACGAGACATTAAACCGGCCGAGGTTGCCGACCACGTTCTGGAAGCTGGATTCCATGCCTGTGCTGGTCCAGGGTCCGCACTGGTAGAGCTGTGATATATTGCAGATTTCGTTCGAAATAGAGTTTTTGACAGTTAAAAGGAGTGAGAGGGGGTAGAGAAAGGTTGGCGGCATCTTGCTGAGTCCATACAAGCCAGGTAAGCGAAGGCCGGTAAGGCCGGTAAGGCCTTGCAAGACGATTTGCGTCTTGCAAGAGCACTTGTTTAATTATGCTTGTCTTACAAGGCTCTTACGACATGTTATGACGTCAAGCTCTTATGAGACAATTTTTATTTTTTGGACAAAAGACTCAGGAGTATTGTAGGTCGACTCGGGGAATTGCTGCAGCAAGGATGAACTAGGCGTTGTGAAGTGGCTCAGGACCAGGTCCAAACGACTCTGAGGCATTGTGAAAGCGTTCAACAACTCGGAAGATCGGAAAAGTAGCAAATTCAACTGGAGTACATGCTGAGGCAAGTCGGAAAGATGCTGAGACTGCAGGTATCATTGTGACTCGGGGTGCGAATGCTCTGGGATGATCTGGGCACGATCACTATATCTGGGGCGACTAGGGCGAGGACTCGGTGAATCACTGTTGAAATGGTGGGGAAAGACGTGCTGGCAGGAAGGTGGATAGGTTATCTGGAGCTAATCAACCTGCAATGCGGGCAAAAGCAGATACTAAGCACGGTAGGGTCCACTGACATGACAATTTAATTGTCAGCTGACTAACAAATAACTGTCAGTCAGGGCCTTCACAGAATGACCACTCTGACAGAAGAGCAGCTTCTTCAGCTCAAAAAGGCTTCCGAAACTTTTCTATCGGACAAAGACTCAGTGTTCTCCCTTAAGCGCTTATTAAGGGTGCGGTTTATCATTAAGACCTTAAAGCTTATTAAGGGCTTGTTATTAAGGGCAAATTAAGGCCTTAAGGACAAAAAATCTCGCTCATTTTAGCGGTACAACGGAAAAGTAGCTCTAATGTCAATCACCCTCTAAAAAATCGTCACCAGAACCTTCTAGTTCACCATCATCCGGTTCTTCCTCGGAGTGCTCAGCTGCAAGCAGTTCCATCAATAGTTCCTCCCAAGTGAAGGCCTTTCGCGGCGCTCGGCGCGGTGGATTGGCAATTTCCCCTCCGAAAAGTCGTTCCAGAGTGCATGGAAGCCACTTCCGCGCACCCGGCACAGCTGGGGGCTCAACGAGGTCAGTGGATCCTGACTCATTGTCCATCTCCATCTCCATTTCCGCCTGCCGCGCGTCGACCATCCATTTGACATGAAGCTTACGCCAGGCACTCCGTGAGTTCACCAAACCGCGAGAGCTGATCGCTTTGTCCTCGGATTTGTCATCGTTCTCGATGATGTCGGCGTACTGCGGTACTGCAATGAGACCGGCAACCCGAGTGTCGTCATGGTTCTTCTGTTTCTCACGGGGTCGATGAAGCCCGCGGCAGTGTGCTCAGCTCGAATTGCGGCACCGACCTACAGAGAAATAAGGCCAATGTAACAAGAAACAAAAAAGTCGGCTTACCTTAGACATCTTTTCTGTTTTCTTGAACGTAAGGCAATTGCGCAGTCGAGTTTTCTTTATTTTGAAGTCAGAGAAATCGCGCTCGTTCCCCGCCTGATTGACGGCAACACCTAGACATAAAATGGCAAAGTCGGCCAGCTCCCGAACGTCAGGATCGCCTCGCATGTTCTCCCACACGAGGATCGGGTCCTGTCCCTGTGAGCGAACATTTGATCAGTTTCCGACACAGAAGGAACTCAAGATGAAACCCTCACATGTATCTTTTCGAAACCGGCACGGTCTTCTTCAAATTCCGCAAAGATGCCCATGCCGCTCATGTACTTGAGGAAAGCTTGAGAAACTTGCCCCTCTTTGATTGATTTTTCAGCGTCCAACTCAGTCTGCTGAGTCGCGGTAAGTGGACTCGGCGGCGGACGGGATTTAATTCGACAATAGAGCTATTCGGTTCAACATCAGCGGTGGAACAAGTCGAGAAGGAAACAAGGACATTACCCGCATCAAAATCGTCCTCAAACCGAAGACAGACGCGCCTGCCTGAGAACCGAGGCGGGAAATCTTCTCGAACGGATTCAATACCATCGTGATGACAAAAAAGTGGTCGCCTCGGCTACCATCTTCTCCTTCTTCTTTTTGTTCTTCTCCGCGCCAACATGACCGTCAATGATCTCCTTGCGACGTAGAATTGCAGCCTGACGCATAGCAGGTTTAAGTCGAAGAAGGCGGTTGAAGGAAATGGAATGTGTCGTCCACTGCGTGAGATTGGCCATGAGGTACGCCACAGCCGAGTTGTTTAGCTGCTCTTGAACCTCGTCGAAAACATCACGGACACGCTCGTGGTTGTTAACCCAGCCAATCAGACTGGTCGTATCCTCTGCCGTTTGGAGTCCAGTTGGACTTTCCCTGAAATAATCGGCGAGTATAAGCTGACCCTGGAATCGGTCTGTCAATCTGATTTGTCAACGAAATAGGGACTTGCCTGATGAGCGCAGCAGGCAAGACCGAGTAACCAGGGCCATAGTATTATCAAGAATTTGCGGCCGCTTTGACTCCCTCCATCGTTATCGCACACATAGCAAACAATGATGCAGCCGAACTCTCTCTCTGCCTTATCAATATGTTCGCAAAATGTGGCACACATAGCTTCCCCGTCTTTCTTCTTTCCCCGGGTGTGATTCAATTCAATTAAATAAGACTATGCCTGCTCAGCGCCTCGCAGAAAAATGACTCGTTAGGGATGACATACCTTTCCGCCCACTGTAACATCGACGCCAGTGACTGAATATTTGTCTCTCCAGCCGTCAGAACTGCCGAAACTGTTAGAAGAAGTAAAATAAATATTAATCACTCACGAAGCTGTCCCATATTTTCCTTTCAACGCCTTCACCATCTTCTTACGAACCTTCGCTTCCTCCTCATCCAATAGTCGCCCGGAGATGACCTTGTCCGTGGGCATGACATCGGTTGCGGTAGAACGAAACATCAAAAATAACTTGATGACCTCGGGGTTGAGAGTCCATCGGAAGGGAAGATTCGCCGAAACAGTTGCACGCAGGAACTGGGTTTGAACGAGGTCGCGCTGCGCATCGGAGAAGGGCATATCGACGCCCTTGAAGGCCTTCAGTTGGCCTTGCTTCTTCATACTACTCTCGACTTGCGTGAAGCGCTTCCGCTTTTGCGGTGGACCATTGTTGTCCGAATTTTGACCATCATCGGACTCGTCGCCTGCTGATTTCCCGGTCTTCAAGTCCTTGGCCATTTTTTTGGCCGCTTTCGTTGCGTGCGGACAGCTAATTAGATGAGCTAACATGGCGGACTTCACCCCGCGGACATGAGTAATTGCCGCCACGGCTTCGATAGAGGCACGTGAGCTTTCGTAAGTCATAGGCCTGGGATAACGCACCGTCTTTGAACCACTGCTGTTCCGAAGGATCCCTCAAAGAGCTTGTCGCGTCGGCGTCGACATCAATCGCGTCGCTGTCATTGCCGTCAGTCTGATGGTGAGCTTCAATACAGCCGAGGCAGTAGGCCTTGTAGTGTGAAGTGTTCTGTGTGCCGCCTTGGTGGAAAAACTGCCACAGTGGGCCTTTCTTGGGAGGCATTTGGGAGACCGGGTCAGCGCTCGACGATGCGTCTCGAAAAAACTTAGAATTGATCGCATCAATGACGTGCTTCTCATGTGACTACCCTTAATTAAGGCTTAAGAATGTTCGGACCCATGAGGAAGGCCTTAAGTTACGGGCTTATTAAACCTTAGGCCAAGTTAAGCCCTAAGGCTTAGGGAGAACACTGCATGCCACTTACCCATTCATCTGCTCGAGAACCCACATAACGTCCTCCACCGCGTCCTTCCAGTCCTCCGACTCGTCACTGATCTTCTCCCTCCACCACTTCAGGCACATCGAGACGTTGAGAAAGCCGTTTTGGCCTGGCACCTGCATAAACGTCCACGGCCCCCCCTTACGCAGCATCGGCAAGGAGATCTTGCGCCACGCAGGATTAATATCTTGCCACCACGCCTTGAACTCCTTCGCGAATACCGCGGTGTCCTTGATGTCCGGGGCGCCAGCTCTCGCCCTCTGCACCCAAGCGCCGACTTGCGCGGGTCATAATTTTGCGGAGTGGCTCTTCATCTGGAGGAGGAGACCCAAAAAAATCAGTCAGGATCCCAGCCACTTCAAATGCTGAACGACTTACCGAGGTCTCAAACCCGGTTTGTTCCTCGCGCAGTCGCCACTGTGCAACGAGCTGTGTCCAAAGCGGGCCAAAGGTGTCCCCCTGAAGCAACTTCTCGGCCTTCTTCACCCATTCTTTCGGGGCGGGCGCTTTCGGCGCAGGTTTCTCGCGCGAGGGGCAGGGGACGCGAGGCGCCACTGGTTCCTCCTCCTCTTCCTCCTCTTCCTCCTCTTTGCTGCACACCTCGTCGTCGGCCTCCCCCTCCCCTCGCACGTGTTTTGAAGCTCTCCTGCCCTTCTTATTCTTCCCTTCCGCCTTCTTCCTCTTCAGCCCCATTGCCTCCTCAAAGGATTTGTCGAGGCCCAGGCTCACAAGCAGCTCGTGGTTGGTCGCAATATTGTTCTCGCGGACCAACTCGTAAGCGCTGAGGCGCTGCAGCCTCCAAATCGCAACCTGCAATGCTTCTGGCGTTGTGGCCTCCTTCTCAATCTTGCGCCTCAGGGGTGACCGGACTTCCAATCCCTCAAAGGGGTCAGGCACGGTGGCGCAAGTGGGCGGGGTACGGGGAGACTCGCCGCCGTTCTCGTTGCCCTCCATGTCTGCCTCATGCGCCGCCTGGTTCCCGCCCGCCAGGTCCAAGAGCATCTCCTCTGTGCGGTGCTCGGTCTATGGCATCGCCGTCAGCTCACGACGAAGTGGGGACTCGATGGTGGTTTGTGGTGGAGGGGTTGTGGGGTGCGGTACTGGTTCGGTGGCAGCTGCTGCATTGGCAACGGGGATGTCAGTAGGCTGGGCACTGCTGGAGAATGCACCCTCAGCCTCATCTTAAAAAGACTTTGTCAGCTTGATACATCCCCCAGTAGAACGGTAATTTTACTTACGACAAGCCCACACAAATCGTGAGAATCCCTGCAGAGTGGACGCGTACACCTTGCTGTCCCATTTCGCAAAGGTCTGCCCATGGGGTCCAGCCGTTCCCGCATTGAGCCTGTGTGCTAATGTAATGAGATCACCTGTGTTTGCAGGCTTATAACAGTATCTACGTACGCAACAACTTGGACATCGAGCCCTAGCTGTAGTATAAAGACAAAATGGCCTGGCTGTAGCCAGTGGTAAGTGATTTAATTCTGCCTGGCTACAGCCAGGGCCTGGCTAGAGCAGGCAATCTACCACTATTGTAGGGGGATCACTGGGCCCAGAAAAGCCGGCGCGGGTAGCGGGATCATGCTCCTTTGGGCCCTTTATTGTGGCCACAATGGGGGATCCAAATGGGGGGTATAATTTTTGGCCTGAAAGAATTGGGTCCGTATGCTGTGCGCGTGTTTGTCCCCCGGCACATCGGCTTCGGGTCGTGGCTCTGTTTGTTTCCCAGACTTCCTCCGCATTCGGATCCTCCCGCTCGCGCCCCGCGTCCTCCCGCTCCCCCGCCTGCTCCCCCCTGTTTGCCCTCGCTCGCTGCCCTTCCGGTTGGTTCTATCGTTACCAGCTCCAGCCTCATTAGCTGTTGCTGCGCTCGCGCTCGTTTCCCCCCCGCCGTCCCACCCCGGCACCGTTCCCCGCCCTGGGCTCAGCTTGGCTGCTGTTACATCGTGCTTTCTGTAAGTCAGTGGCCTTTTTTCACAACAAAATTTCTTTCACTCGTTAGCTGCCACCGCTCCCGCTCGTTTTCCCTTGCAGTCCCGCCCCCGCACCGTTCCCGCCCCTGGATCGTGCTTTCTGCAAATTAGTGTCTGTCTTCTTTAACTACGGATTCTCTTTCACAAGTCTGTTGAAGAAGTTTCGGGTTCGTTCGCTTCAATTTTTTTTTTCGCAAATCGCACTTCAAAATTCTCTGAAGTCCGAATTCCCACGAGTCCGTTACAAGTCTTCCAGTCGCTCTCCCTCCCACTCTATATCTTCATAATACCAATTTATTCAAAGTATGTAATAGTTGAATACTACACTATTCATGTAGCCTTCTTAGAGAGAACTAGTGAATATAACTACATGATTATTTGCAAAGTCATCAGTCAGAATGAGGTGCAGCGGGCGAAGTACCGATAGCGCGCATAACCCAGGTAGTGTCGGCCACCGCGTTAGCCCAGTCTGTAGACGCCGTCCCTGCGCCTGCACCCTTCTCCGCGAATCCCCACCAGTACAGCGTCGCCACCACACTCAGCAGCCCATTTTGACCCGAGGTCCGCAGCGCCTCCCAATCCGCGTTGTCTGGCAGCACGCGGTCATCGACAGAGAGCCGCTGACGGGGAGACCTACGCCATGGGGGCTGCAGGACCAATCCACCACGTCCACCAGACATCGGCGAAGGCTGCGACATTGGGGATAGGGCGCACGGGTATCGATTTTCCCCGCGCGTCCTTGATCCAGTCGGCTACTTGCGCCGGTCTGGTTCCAGTACTCTTCAATTTGCCGTCGCCGCCCATCCATAGCTCTGTTCCAACGCGGTGAAGGCCTCGAGGAGCGCATTGTACTCTGGTCCCAACGCGACTTGCGACACCTGCGCAAATCCATGTCGGAACCAAGTAGGCGCATCCTCTGGGCACGCGGCGCGCTCCTCATTACCCACCCCTGCATCTCCGCTGCCCGCGTGTGGCGTCGTCAAGGCGCCGCCAGTGCTCGATGTCATCCCATCTTGGGTGGGAGCTTTCTTGTACCGGGGCCGTGCTTGGGGACGCCGCGTGGAGACAACGGGGGTGTCGACGGGAGTGTCGACGGGCGGGACGACGGGGGTGTCGATGGGCGGGACAACGGGAGTGTCGACAGGGGTGTCGACGGGCGGGACGACGGGCGTGTCGACAGGCGGGACGACGGGCGGGATGACGGGGGTGTCGACGGGGGTGTCGACGGGAGTGTCGACGGGCGGGACGACGGGGGTGTCGACGGGCGGGACGACGGGGATGTCGACGGGGGTGTCGACGGGCGGGACGACGCGGGTGTTGATGGGGGTGTCGATGGTGGGACGACGGGCGTATCGACGGGCGGGGGCGGGTCGACATCTTGCATCGGGACATCACTGTCGTCATCATCCTGCTGCCCCTCGCCCTGCCCATCACCTCCCTGTCCGCTCGTCCTCGCAGATCGTCGAAGCGGGCCCGTGGGCGGCGGTCTTTTCTGGCGAGGCTTGGGCGGCTGCTGCACATACCGTGCCGGTGGCTGAGTCCCCGCGCGATCATACTCTCCGCCGCCTTCTTGTCCATCTCCATCATCAGCAGACGATTCCTCTCCATCGCCGCGAAGCGGTCGCGCTCGTTCTGCTGCCTCCGAGCCAGATCCTCATCCTGTACCTTTTGGCGCTCCCGCTCTTTCTCCTTCTCCCTCCTCCTCCCCTCCCTCTTGCGCTCCTCCTCCTCCTCCTTCGCCCGCCTGGCCGCCTCCTCTCTCGCCCTCCTCCTCGGCGCTGCGCGGCCCTCGCCTTCTTCGCTGCACCAGGACCCGACGAAGCCGAATCTTCTCCGGCTTTGCGCTTCGTTCCCCTCGATGTCTCCGCCTGCTTGGGTGCTCGTGGGGTAGTGGACTTCGATGGCTTTGTGCGGGTCCCCGTGGACTTGGACTTCTTCTTCTTGGAGCCCTCCTCCGCTGAATTCTCGTCGTCGTCGGAATCGGAGCTGGAGTCGGAGTCGGACTCCGTGTCATCGGAGTCGTAGTGGTCGTCGAAATGGTCGTCGTCTGGGAACTTGAATGGTGCCTCGTTCAGCGGCTGAGGGGAGGGGAGAGCCGCTTCGGCACAATCCTGAGATGCTATCCCGTCTGTTAGTCGCGTGTATACATTTGGGTTAACAACTTACAGTATGCTGTCCGGAGGTAATCCATGTATGTATTCACGATGGTTTCAAATCGCCCCTTATCCCAGCCGGGAAACGTCGAGGGGACAGCGGCGGTGTTGCGTCCAACGGAAAGGCTGCGAGATGCACGATGGTCAGCCAAGAGTTATGCATACGAAGAATGTAAGGACGGACGTACTGCACAGTTCCGAGTTCTCCGTTATACCTGGGAATAGGGCCACCCAGCACCATGAACGCTTGGAGGCCGGTATACTCTTGGATTCCCTTCATTATCGGGGCCATGAAGCGCCCAAATTCATTGATACAGCTGAGCCGATGTCAGAAAATTCTATACAGTTCGTAACACTTCACGTACCGTTGTCGAGCTTCTGGATCATTTGACGGCCCCTTCTCCATCTCTTTCTTGTACTCCGCCCTGGCCGCAGCGGCCTCCTCCACAGCACGTCGTTGATACCCTTCTCGATCCTCCGGCGTCATCTCAGCAAAGAGTTCACGCGCTAACCTCAGCTCGGAAGGGTGCGTTGGGCAGTTTGGTGTTTGCGCTGCCATCCGCGTTGATTCCCTTCTCTTTCCACCGCTCATCCACGACTTTGGCGAGCTCCTCCTTACACTCTCGCATGTACTGCTGGAAGGCTTGTCGGGCCTTCGTCGGGTTTTTCAGGCCACACAGCTTGGAAAGAAGAGAAGCATAGGGGTTGTCGACGATGGGGCCTGTGGCGCCGGCGAAGCTCTTCTTGCGCAGGGATTGGGCACGGTATTTGAGCCAGCGCCGAATACGCTGAAGAAGACATCAAAAACGCGTTACGTCACGGATATCACGTCAGCTTACATTGTTGAGCTCATCGTGTCGGGTTTGGCGGGCGACCTTCTCATCCTCTGTCAACTCTTCCAATACCGGCGGCGCGTGGGGGTCGTATTCGGGAAGGGGGAGCTCGGGCTCTTCCGCATCGGTAAGTCTCCACGAAATCCTTGCGTGATATTCGTTGCAAACGCGCTGCCAGTAGTCGCGTTCTGAGCGCCAGTTTCTCTCCAGTGCGTCCGTGTAGGGCTCGATGTGGGGCCGCAGCAATTGCTCGCGCGCTCCCTCCGCCCACATCTTATTACTTCGCCGTAGCTCTTTTGCTTTGCGTTTCCATGACCGTTTGGCGCGACGACCCATAATAATTCTGTGTTTCTTTCTTGTCAGCGCTCACCGCCTGTCTCCCTCTCAAAGAAAAAGACTCACAGTGTACTTGGACTTGACTTGCTCTGAGAGTTCTGGGAGCGCGTTCTGCGCTTGTATGGTGTCAACAAAACAAGTTTGTTGCTGCGCCCTCTCGCCTCGCGCTATTATCACAAGATATTTCCCGAAAGGTACCGACATCAGTACACCATCAGCGCGTATTGTTGCGCACCCCCATTCACTTCAGCGCGTTCTTTCCCCTTGCTCGCGTCGTTGCCCCTTGCCCTCTCACCTCACCTCCGTTACGTGCGTGCTCTATGACCCGCAATGCTCACTCATTCACCGACTCCCTTAGACTCCGTCCCCCGCCCTCGTACTACGCGGCATCAGCACTACCAGGAGAAGATCGTCAGACCACGCATCACGCTATCTATCCCCGGCGCTCGTACCTCCCTCCACCAACATGCATGTGTGTAGTTTTTCTCACTCCCTGCTCTGCCAACTGACGTCTGCAAGAAACACACTCTTCCCTCAATTTCCACCGCGTCCGGTGGCTCATTCAATGATAGCCCTCCGATGAGTCCCTCGGTGATTAAAATATCCATTTGTCCGCCTACGCTTACATTATCTCAGGATTTATACACACAACGCTTGACGCTGTTGTATCCTTGGCAAGGGCCTGCCAGGGACACCGCGCTGATCGTCTTCCCTCCTGATGCGGTCACCCTCCGCGACCCCGACATCTTAGAGCACAGCTTCTGGTTCAGCCCTGCGGAATGCAAAATCTGTCCTAAGCCCCACTTCACCCACGAGGCCATTCCAGCGGCGTCGTTCACGATCATCTTGTCGTGCCCGCATCACCCCCAGCGCTAGCCAGTCTCCACCCGGGCCCAACGAGGCCGTAACTCGAATTTTGCCTGACCCCCGCAAACACGAGACCTGCAAAGGCAATCTTATGGTAATCAAGCACGCCGCATCAGATGACCCCAATATTTCGAATCAAGATCTCCCCGTCGTTGACGTCGTACCTCAAGACTTCTTGCACGTTGATGAGTTGGTGCGTCGGTAAGTTGACGCCGTACTTGTCTTCTATCTCACCATTTAATTTGTGTCTTAGATGGGTCTCCCACTGGTACACCCAGGGCTCTGAGATAGCGGAGAAGGGGGCTCTTCCTGCGCACTCTTCTCAATAGTATTTGTCGTGCAACCTGTAGTCGTTCTCGAATAGTCGCACTCCGAATTTTATCCCCCTTCCTTTCCATTAGCCTGAGTTGACGTGTGTTTACGATTTCCCTCTCAGCGTCTCACTCCTAACAGTTTGGATGGTCGCCCTCGACGAGCAACCGCTCTATGATCTTGACGAGATCATTGCAGCACTCACTCTGGAAGATCGTACGGGAAATTCCTTCTTTCACATGTTCCCTCCCGCTGATTGCTCCCTCCACAATAGAGCCTGCCCAGGAGCCACTCCCCCTATACGATATCGATGAATTAACCGCGGACCTCACGCCGCCGCACACGCCGCCGCCTTCCTATCGGGCATACGCATCTGCTTCCCCACGCACCCCAAGCCGAAGTTCCCCGCGAGTCCTTGACACTTCACCTCGACCCGCTAGCGCCAGCAGAAAGGTTTATGCTTACCAGTCGCCGACTCGGAGTGGATTGACCACCGAGTGGTGCGTCGTTGCGGACTCCGTTAGCTTTTTTTTTTTCTTTTCGCAAGCCTTACAGGTCCGAGGCGGGCGGTGCGACACAGGGCGCTCCCCACTCATCTGTGCGCGCGGTCAGAAGGTCAAGACCCCGTGGTCCCAAAAAGCTAGCATATGTCGTCTTCCGCGGACGTTCTGTTGGTGTTTTCCGCAACTGGTAAGTCTTGTATCACAATTATGTTATCGAGCGCTCATCGTGGACCAGGGACGACGTGCAAGCGGTCACGAAGGGTGTCCCTTTTGCGCTACACCAGGGATACTCTACTCTTGCAGCAGCTCAAGCCGCATTTGACGTCGCCCACACCAACCACTGGACTTGTGCACTCGCCGGCTGGTTACCCCTCGTGCACGTTCCAGCCGCCCCACAACCCTTAGCTCACGAACCCCGTGCCCACGACGTCCTGCTGTGTGCGCGACAGACCGATGCGCCGTGGTATGTGGTGTACTCTGGTGTAAATCCGGGGGTCTTCGCTACCCAGTGAGTTTCTACCCTTCATACTGCCGTATGCTCACTTCTCTTGAGCCTGGAATGCCAGCTGAACGTCCTTGGGGTCAAAGATACGGTGTATGAGAGAGTGGATAGTTATCTGACGGCACGCCGGAAGTTTGTGCGCGCCACCGAACGGGGCGACGTTCACGTACGTTCTTCCCGCGAGTCCTATACGCTTCTGTAGTCTTCACATGTTCCTCGTTTTTGAATAATACTCGTATTGATGCTGAATTATTGGTTTGACGCGGAGAGCGAGACTTCCCGACCGAAAGAACACTGTGGTTGGAGCACTCACCACGAGGATCTAGCGCACTCACCACGAGAGTCTAGCGCACTCACCACGAGAGTCTAGCGCACTCACTACGCACTTTGGGTCAAAGTCGAACACCTTCGCTCGACTCCGAGAGCTATCATCTCGGCCTCCAAATATTCATGCGAGACCTTTGACTGCATATTAATCGTCATGCCAAATATCGGAGCCTCACACTTTCAGGAAGATATGATACTTTGAAGTTTATTTTTGCAACCACAACCCCATCTCTCCCCAAACATCAGGTACTGTGAGCGTTTGTCGCATCTAGAACTGCTAGAAAAATTTGGAATCGTTTAGTAAGCTATTAAACTGCTCACCATCCAAAATCTACTTTTATTGAGGAAAGTTGGCAATATAGCCAGTCTGTTCGTCGCGGCCAATGTGAACTTATGTTCTCTTCGGTCGAGTTCGATGCACCGGAATTCAAAGTACTAGGCCTCTTGTAATTTTGACGGAATACAGTCAGTAATAAATGTAATTCCTTGTTCAGAATTTTTCCGGGGCTAAAACGGGAGGATGAGGCGTAGTTTAACAAAAAAAGTGGTTGAACAAACGAATATTTGGGAACTCCGGAACTTGCCGGATGGCGCCTGCATTGCCACCAGGCTTCGTCTCGTGCTCTCGACACCTATCTCAACAACATCTTTGTGGACTATGCCTCGCGCGCCTTTGACACACGACGAAATGCTTACGCGCCAAATCATGGTCTCGATCTATTCCGGTCGTTACTACCGGAAGTACGTCTTCCCACTCACCGTGTAACTGTCTGACTTCGCTCAAGGCATCGAGAGGCACGCAATGGTCAAACTCGCGAGCGCATGGCGCGCCTCCGCGCCCAAGACTCAGTCGTCTCTCCTGAAGAGCTGCAGAGACGCCTGGAGGCACGCCGTGAGGCAGCGCGCAAGTACAGGGAGAAGTTCTGTGACTTACCCTACCTAGACGTCGACTTATATCCACCAGGAACCGCCGCAAGCTTGCCCTCAAGGCTCGTAAAAAGCGTGCTGAAGCTCTTATGGAACGCCAACGTTTGCACTACGCTCCCTCCCAGTACGCTCCCGTTGTCTGTTCTTACTTGACCACCCTTGCTCAATCAATTATTTAGGCCAGAATGACCCGCGTATAGCGTCCCAAATTTGCGCTGCCACTCCTGAATGGAGCGTGGTGTTTGTTTGGGACAGTAAAATATTGGAAACTGCACTACTTTGTTCTTTCGTTACTTCGTCCTCGTCTTTAGCACCCACCCATTTGCGACGTGCGGCGCGCAATCCCAGAACCATGCGGCGCCCGTCAATCGTTCCAGGCCGACTTGGGTGCTTACATTTGTTTCCAAGCAGCAATATTCACCTCAGCTGACCACTCTGTTGCTACCGCGCGCGATCTCGCATCTTTGCGGCTAAATTATTCCAAGTCGACTCCAACATGTACATGTGAGACGCGCTGATGTCGCGGTTTCACGAGTTAAAAAACTAGGTATGTCCATCCCCTTCTGCGCAATGCCCTTCCCTTCTGCTCGGGGTTTCTTTGGTACATAGGGTCTTGAATCTTTACTTTCGTTCGCAGCAGCGGCGCGGCCACCCAACACGATGTACACAACGCGATTTCCACAGCCCACTCCTAGCCGACTGGAACGGGCGAGCGACCGCTTGCGTCTACACGGCTACATAAATCACCGAGTCGACGCAGACATGTGAGGTGCGTAGATCTTACAGTTGTGTCCAACCACCATGAGCACTCCAGTCAAGAGACCAGGTATGTCCGTCCCCTCTATTGGTCTGCTCGCCACTAAGCAATAGTGATAGTTCGACCCCCCACCCGCGAAGAGCTGATGAACGAAGTCATACCCAGGCTGCTCGCCGACCTCGAGCCTCTTCCCAAGCGTGATCACCATGTGCTCAAACTCTCCGAGATCACGGACACAGATCGTGCCAAGCACAATCGGGAAATGTGGGGTCGTCGCAGACGCGAGCGGATGGATGAAGAGTCTCGTTTGGCCCGCGAGTTGCAGGCCAAGCGCCCAGTCGATTACTCACTGCTGCCACTTCGTAGGCGCCCCATCCGCCTCGTGAAGCGGCGCAAAGTGGTCCACGACGAGGACGACGAGGAGGCGACAGTCTCAAACGGGGCGCAGGCGGATGATTTGCCGGAGGAACTTCCCACTGATCACTAGTTATCTGTTTATCACAATCACACGTCTGCAGAAACATGTATCTTCCTCGTTACTACGTGAATTTAAGGGATTCAAGTCTCAATTAAATTGATTTCGCTGGAAAAATCGGCCGAGAAAACATATTCATTGCGAGCGCGAGGGGTACATGAAGCAAGAATAAACCGTTATTCGGACGCAGTTTCCAGTGCGGCGGCAGTCGAGGGGCCCGCAGTCGCGTCAGCGTCCGCGGAGGGGTACAGCGGCGGGAACACCAGCGGCGGGATCGTATATCCCGGTTCGTCGTCGTCCCATCTTGATCCATTGCCCCACCCCGAGCCGATGTCTCCCCAGCCATCATTGTCGAGGTGTCCCCAGCCACCATCGACGACGTGTCCACCAGGGCCGACGAGTCCCCAGCCACCCGTATTCCAAACGGTGGCGGTCGAGGTCAAGACTACCCCAAAGAGCCGCACATCGTCGGCGTTGGCTCGAAGAGCGGACGCCAATGGGACTGCACAAGTAATGAATGCGAGACGAGTGGGAGGACGAACGAGGATGCGCAGAGGAGCACTTTACCGTTACGGCGGCGATTGCGAGCAAAGAGCCGCACATCGTCGGCGTTGGCTCGAAGAGCGGAAGCCAATGGGACTGCACAAGCAATAAATGCGAGATGAGTGGGAGGACGAACGAGGATGCGCAGAGGAGCACTTTACCGTTATGGCGGCGATCGCGAGCACGGCGCGATGCAGAGCCTCTGGGCATACTAATTGCAGTAGTAGTGGTGGTTTGGAACTAACCGGCAATCTGGGCAATGAAGCCATGCGGGTGATCTTGACGCCTAAATTTTCATCAGATCTATCGGTGCTCAAGAAATAATTCCCTTCACTTATCTTCTTTCATACCAACGCCGTCCAACGTACAATGCTAGCCTCCAACGTTGAAGACGACTATGCGGACATACCGGATCTGATTCCTATCGACGAAGGGGAGGAAGTGTCCGCAGCCACGCTCGCGCAAGTCCGGAGCAGGTTCACAAGGCCATCGGGTCTCTTCGCGGATCGAGACAAAGGTACGATGCCTCGCAGGGTGAGACTTACTGACCTTTCGCCTCTGTAGGCGAGAGATATGTCAATATGGATTTCTTCATGTTGCTGGACGCCAATTTTTGTTTCGGGAAGCGGTCCTCACCTCAGGCCTCAGGATCCGGAGTGGTTCCCGAGTCATCGGGCTTGGTGCACGCGAAATTGTGATGGAATACTTGACTACGGGCTCGGTGGTTGTCGTCGTTCCTCTGATCGCTGGAATGGATATACTGGGTTTGGGAGATACTAAGTTTGAGCGTCTTGGTGCACGCGAAATTGTGATGGAATACTTGACTACGGGCTCGGTGGTTGTCGTCGTTCCTCTGGAATGGATATACTGGGTTTAGGAGATACTAAGTTTGAGCGTCTACGTCCAGAACTATACGAGTGAGGTGAGGTTGCTATAACCGCACGTTACGGGGTTGGGAAGGCGGTAGTTGGAAATGCTACGTATCTGTGCTCGGTTGCGTCCGGCCGAATGATCACAGCGATGTCTGATGTCTGATGATTCACGCGTGACCGCGAAATCATGTCTGATGATCCAGGCGTGACCGCGAAATCCTCCAGACAAAATGGATCGACAGGCCGTGCTCTCCGCCGACGTGTCCGCGTGTCGACTTCTACAACATGAATTTACGCCGCGACGCCGACGTTCACTTCGAAACAGATGCTCCTGAGGGCTCTTACCAAGCGCATCGCGGGATCCATGTTTCCACCGACGGAACGCGAGTCATCAGCGGCCTACACGGTGTACGGCCTCAGAAACGCGTGCGCCGCTTGGAAGATCTCGGAGATGTCTTTGGAGACTGGACTCCAGTGCCAGACGAGGCGGACGAGAACATGGACGCAGCTCTTGCGGCGGCCGACACTGTAACGTCGTACGACGTGATCCCAGACGAGGAGGAGAGCGCAGGGAAGCGCAAACGGTACGCCAGCTCGGTAGGCCTTATCTCTTGTGTTCCAAAGATACCACTGACGCACTGTTATTTATTTCTAAGGATTCTCCCATGGAATTGTGGCGGCCGCTTGCGCAGGAATTTCTGGAAGCTTTGCTCCGTCGCGAGGGTCTAGGGAACTCGTTGTACAACACGGGCTGTAGCTGCTGCGGGGCTCCCTCGAGTCCTGACCTGCGCCTCTTTCGTTGCGACCAATGCGGGAGTTTCTTGCAGTGCAAAGACTGTGTGTGCGCTCGCCACACATTGAGCCCTTTGCACTGTATCAAGGTAAGCGAATACTGGTCATAGCGTATGCGAGATTTACTGACCATGCCCTCAGGAGTGGAACGGCCAGCACTGGATTGAAGCTAAGCTGTCAGGCGGGGCGGGGAGCCTGGGCATTGTGTACCAGGTCGGTCACGATGGGCATCCCTGCCAATTCCCGAGTCGCGAGCGGGTCATGGTCGTGATTGACGTGACCAGTATACACTCCCTCACCATTCGCTTTTGTGGATGTGAGAAGGCTGTGCGCGTACCTTTGGGATCGGTGGGCCAGCTATTGACGAATGGCTGGTATCCCGCTACGACCATCGACCCTGGGACCTGCGCGACGTTCGAGGCGTTAGAGTACTTCCGCTTGCTCAACGTGGTGGGGAATGTCAATGTCCACGATTTCGTCGGCTCGTTGGAACGGAAGATGGACCCACTTCGAACGTCCAATGTGCCGGTATATAATTTCTGTCTTTCTTCGAAGCACGGAGGGCCTGACCACGTTGATAGGATCGATACAAGGCGTTCGGGAGGATGACGCGTCAATACGCATACTTGCTGCGTGCCAAGCGGGCTGGATGTGGCCACCTATCGAACGGTCTCGCTCGCGCGGCACCTGGCTCATTGGCAGTCCTCTGTTGGGCTTGTCCTCACGACAAGAAGAATTTACCCGACGGTTGGAGGGACGTCGAGCCGAGATACCGGTAAGCACAATCTCTTGCTTGTGTGTCGTGGTACTCATCGCCGACTAGTTTTTTGTATATGATGTTGCTCGCAATGGATGCCAATTTCCGACTGAAAAACCGACTTCGGGCCAACGAGCATCAAGATCCATCGCTTGCGTCAGGACTGGGGTACTTCGTTGAGGAGAAGGGCTACAAAGACCATGTAAAGAATTACGTGGCCGAGAAGGATGTGAGTGAATATTGGAGTTTTCTTTCTGGTCAAGCTAACGGCGTGTCACCAGGTGAGCAGCTGCATTGCGTTCGCCGCGTTGCTGCAGAAGGAGACCCGTATGACGACCGGGCTCCGTTGCTCGGGGGTGGGCGGGTGCGTGTGTGCTCGGCACGGCGTTGTTCGCCCTCAAGGACTTGGGGATCTACAGAAAGGAGAGCGGTACGATACTATTTATTGCATTTGGAGATCGGGCTATTTACTGACTTGGCGATGACAGGTATGCTAACATGGACTATATACTGCTGTCGGCACTAATCGGCGTGACCGTGCTGGCCTTGGCGATATCGTATGATATCGCCTGCCAGTGGAAGATCAACCTACCCTCGCGCGCCGCCAAAATCGCGGAAACAACGGACTTGTCCACCCGCCTGGATCAGTACGAGATCCGGTATGCACTGCCGGTTTGGCATGCGGCGGCGCACGAGGTTACATGTCAAACCCAGAACTCGCTGAGCTACACGGAGGGCGTGGGACGGACAGACGGGGAGGGAATTGAAAGAACTTGGGCGGTCTTGAATCCGTTGGGGTTCTCGACAAAGGAGATGGGGAATGGCGCGCGGCATGACGCCATCGAGGATAAGGTGGACCACCTGAATTTTGAGAAGAATGTCGGGCAGGGTAGGTTTTTTCTTTGTTTCCAAGTTATGCATACGCTAAAAGTCAATGCGCAGGGGACACGTTGGCGCGGAAGCTGATCGTCGCCATTGCAGAGCGCGACAAGCAGGTATCGGCTTTCGCGGAGCTCGATTCCAGTCTTCACTCGCGCTTGCGTAACAAGTGGCAACTCCGCATCGACGCCTGGATCGCGGATAAGTCCCAGCCTAATCCCTATTGTCTAGAAGGGGGGAAGAGCGGTAAGTTATGCTACACGGCATAGCACGAGCAGCGCTGACTCTTTGCGCATCAGCGGGGCCCAGCGAGGCGGCTGTTCTGTTGGAGCTAAAGGAGGCCGAGGCTCAGGAGGCGGCTGAAGGGCGCGAGGCGCTGGCAGATCCCAAGTCGACGCCTGCGGCGTTCATCAAGGCGGGGCTGGTGCTGGAAGAGTCTCAGTAAGTGAATCAGTGCGCGTCCATATCGGAATTCGGGCTGAATATCTGAATAGGTCGCGTATAAAGTCGGAGCTCAAGGGCACCACGCTGGTGACCGCGGACCGCGCCAGTCAGATACAGGAGCTCCGAAACTCCTTCTTGAGGAAACTGCGCACCTTCGAGCGCATGCAGGCGACTTTCATGCCTGGCGTTGCTGCACTGAAGGAGGAGGCGGAGGAGCGCCGCGACCCTGATCTGCCGCCGCCGAAGGCAGAGGAGATCAAGCTCTGGCTGCTGTCGGATTTGACAGCAAGCCAACGGCGCACGGCTTGCAGGAAGGGGCTGGCGGAGGTTGAGGCCAAGTTGCGTCGGGGCCAGTGTGTGGATGCGCTGGACGTGCTGCGGAGCCGGCTCCACGCCCAAAAGCACATCATCAGCTGGCGTAACTCTAACGCAGTGGGGCAGAGAGCGGCGACGCGGTCAGCCACGCTGATCGGACGTGTGGGGGACAGGATTTCAAGGGTGGCCGCTAAGTATCGGCGCGCCAGGGAGGCGTTGATCGCGCTCAAGGGGGCGAGCTTTGCGCCCGAATTCAAGGTGCTGGAGGCGGCGGACCTCACCACCAGCGTCGAGGAGGAGAACGATTCCACCGCGCGTAGAAAGCTGGCGCGCCTGGGTTCGTCGAAGCGCGCTCGGAACGAGCCAACAAATGCAAAGAAGCATTTTTCGTGGATCTGGATGGTGGGCGGCGGTCCTGGAGAAGACGAAGCACAGTTACACGACTGTGAGTATTTTCTAAATGGTGGATGGTCGGATGGTCGGCTAAATAAATATATTCTGCTTGCAGCCGTACGCGTCGAATGGAGCAAGGCCAAAGCACGTCGCGATCGATGGGTGGAAGAGGTCCAATTGCTGAGGGAGGAGATGAAGCGCGTGCTGCGTATGCTGCGCTGGGTGCAGCAGGAGTGGCGAATGCGGGTGAGCCTGCGGCAGAATGTTGACCCTGAGCTTCGCGAAGGGTTGGCTGCGTATGCGCGCAGGCAGGTCTACGTGCATCGTCGGATTGCGGAGACTTTCCAGTCGGGATGGCAGGGCTCCTTGGCAACTGCCGTACAGCAGGTGGTGGAACGCGACGGACACATTCATCGCGAGCTCTTGGATGGCGCGGGGGTTGATCGGGCTCCCGAAGTGGGCCTGGCGGCGGCGGAGAGTACGGCTACATACGGGGATAATGTCTGAAGTTTTCCTAATTCGGCTGGTCGTGAAAATGAATATTCTCGCTTTTTTCCACATTTTGGGTCTTGCCGACAGTGCCGAGAAAGTGACCTGGAGTTTGTGCAGGAACATGTGACTTGAAGGCACGGGAATATATTAATTATATAGCGGAAAGGCATTGAGTTGTAGGGCTAGCCAGGCCCTGGCTACAGCCAGGTAATTTGCAATCGCCACCCGTGGCTACAGCCAGCAGTGATTGAAAACTGCTACAGCTAGGGGTGGGACATCGACTTTTGGGTCGGTCTCCACTCGCCCTGCGAGCAAGGTCATCTTGTAGCCTGTGTAATCCGCCATGGCCGTCAGGAGCGGCGCCACCACCGAGGAAAATCGCTCTCGAGCACTACAAATACAAGGGAACAAAGTGATTAGAAAGGAGGCCATACACCCAAAACAATTCCACACTAACAGTTCGCGTTCCTCCTCGGTTGCTGGCGGAGTGCCCTCAAACACCTTGTTGTGCGCCTCCAAGAGCGCCTCGTGCTCCGCTACAGCCTCAGCGCAGATGCGTGCTTTCACCTCCTCCGACTCTGCTTCCAGTAGAGTGCGAGCAATTTCGCATTTAACCTTCAGGCGATCTTTTTTGGGGGTCCCCGAATGGTTCTCGGAATATTCCTGGGCGACCTTCTCCTTGAAATCAGGGTGCTGCATGTAGAACTGGTAGTCAACAATTCGTTTGGGTGCGGGGCCCTCCGGACGCGTCATTTGTTTCATGAAGGAGGACCATGGATTCCCCGACAAACCCATTGCCGTCTGCCGGTGATTAAACCAAGTCTTGATTTGCTGGGGGAAAAAAAGTCAGAACCTGAGCTGGAACTCGACTGAAGAAAAATAAAAACACTTACCTTCTGAGTGGCGTCAACCACGGTCACCTTCTGCTGTGTCTCCTCTGGTGTCAAATTCTCGGGCTCCACGACAGGGCTCTCCCAGTTCTCACTTGTGTCAACGAAAAGTGGCCTGCTGACATCTTCCTCGAGTGGTGAGCGCCAAGGGAAATTCACCCAGTATTGGGGAAAGACGCGGTCCCAGAGCTTGACCGTCAATTTTTTTTGCGATGCCTCGCAATATGCAGGGACCCAGAGCTCTAAAAATTCTCCACGCCGCCCTTGGAATTTACTGGCTGACCCCCATTTTTTAGGGACATTGCTGGAAGACGTCGCCATGCAGAAAGTGTAATGTTAGTGCGTGATATCACGCGTGATTGCGTGATACACACCTGCAAATAATCCACTCTCGAAAGCCGTGTGATGCCTGAGTGTGGCGGGTGGGGCGACGGTCGCTGGCACTTTCAGTTGCTGTAGGAATTCCGATCGCATAGCTTGCTACAGGTGTCTTGCGTCCCACAAGTTCTGGAAGAATCATAATTTTTCAATTTTATGCAAGTACACAACAATGAATCGCTGGGGTATCGCAATGAGTTAAAGGGCCGAAGGCTCCGCAAGATGAGCAATTCACACACAACAAAACACCCTACCCGTCGTCCGCGTACTGGACATCACGGGGGCCAGGGACATAGTCCACGCCACGAATACACGCGCGCAATTTCTTCACGTTTCTAGAGCCCATGATTACCGCCTGCCCCAAATGATGGGTGAGAATATGGTCGATGGCGTCGATCCTGCGCCCCATGTTAGTTAGTCACTAAAATATATTAATGGTGGCGAGACACTACCTTTGCGCAAAGAATTTGTTGACACCCCCCACAACCCACTGTTTCGGAGGGAGCGGGTCAAATGCAGGGTCATCCACGCCCATCCGGGACAATGCTTCGACAGGGTCCATCACGGCCAGAGGGCTGGGAGGCACCACAGGCAAGACGGGACGCGATACACGGGATCCAGAACGTGCCGTGAAAGAACGCGAGGGCGTGGGTGACAACAACAGGGAAGAAGCTGAGGAGAGGGAAGACGACTCCGACGACACTGTGACGCGTCTCGAGGACGCTGAGAACCCCATCAGCAACCCCGCCTCGAAAGCGTGGATCTTGCGGGAACGATAGCGCTGTCCATCATCGTCGACAAAGGATGTCTGCTGGGGTTTGGGCACGTTGGGTTCAGGGACGGCAGAGGTTTTATCGTCCGCAGAGGGGTTGGGAGATGCCGCGTCCTGCAGAGGACATCCATCCTCGTGAAAGACGTCGCAGGCTTCGTTCCAGAGAGCGATCGCCGATTCCCAAGATTTGGCCGTGCACCAACGACCCCGAGAAACACCCTCCACCTGTTGCCGCGCATGAGATCTGTCCACGTCAGAAGAGGTCCACACGAGAGGCACACCAAACATACTCGCTCGAGAAAATTCCGCACGTCCTCCCGTTCGTCACTACATAGATCTTGTTCCCTTTTTTGCAAAAGGTGCGAGCGTCTTTGTGGCCATGTTCAAACCAATACCGGGGCTTGCAGTGTTGTCGCCCAGGCATAGGCAGCATGGAAGCAGGAGCGAAGGCACAAGGGCCGAGTACGGCAATCCCCAGGACCTACCTGCATCTTCCAAGGGTTAATGCGTTAAGCACGATGGCACAAAGTGGCACGTGACGAAACACGTTAAGCACACAGGCGCCCACGGCGCCTGTACCGAAACATCTTCTTTCGGCATCTCACGGTGGATTCCCTACAGCCCATTCAGACGCCTAGCCCAATGTACTCGTCCACCTCCACCAATTGCATCCTCACGTATGACCTCAGCTGCGCCACCTTGTACTTTCCTCACTTTACTCAGCTGAAACCCCACTCACCATATGTTGGTTAGGCGAAAACTTGCAATGGCGACGCCGGAGGACCGAGAGCGGATGGTAGAAGCCTTGTGCAGTGATCTTAGGTGCGTTTCCACCTATTTGCTTTCACCGGGCCGGAGTACATATCCTGCTTCTACAGCGTTAAAATGGCGCCGCACCGTACTGAAAACCAAATTGAGGCCACACACGAGACTGTTGACGATTTCTACGCCCATATGCATGGAGAGGCAGTCGAGCGGGCATGGGCGCCACTCATGCGCATGCAAGAGATGCCTGCTGGCACAAGGCACTCCCACATTACTCAGGCTCCTTCTCAGGGAAAGGCCGCCAATTTTGTCAAACTCTGACGCTGCCCTGTAGTGTAGATGTTTGTACCTTGCTTCTAATCAATGCTTTGCGTCCTCTTATCCAAAGCAAGTGTGATTGAAATATCGACGAACAACATTTATGGCAACCAGGTTTATTCTACGTAGTCCGCACCGTATTTGTCCTTGAGCTCCTGCAGTTCTGCCTGTTCCTGAGCCTCCGCACGACGCTCTTCGAGTTGGCGTTGTCGTTCTATCCATGCCCGCGGCCCATGTTTCTTGCTGTATGCCCTGTTCCAATGAGATCGTTTGGTCAGATGCAGGTAGAAGCATCCGGGAAGCCACCTCACTCCAGACGGATGATTCGTTGCTGATGCGCAAGGTTGGGACCATTCCTGGGGTGGGATCAGCGAAATTGGTGTCAGCAAAACTGAGTGATGCGTACTTTTGGCGGAACCGGCGGCTGGCATCGCGGGTGCAAGCTCGGAATTCTTGGGCAAGCTCCGCACGCTCCATAATTTTCTCGCGGTGTCTGGCCCCCCATAAGAATTAGGAGGATGGTAGAGCTGATATGCGAACGTACCGGGCCATCCTCTCTCAGCCCTTTTCTCTCTCCTCCTCGAGGTTTCTGTGTTCCATTTGAGTCCAGGGTACAATGGCTAGTGTCCCGGACAGACCTCTTGCGATACCGGGCAGATGCTTGGCGCCGCGCAGCCATCGTGGCAGCAGATCACTGCCTTTTCTCCCGAACCTTTGGGGGTGCCGCCGGCCTGGGAGAAAGTCAGAGAGCGTCCAGTCCTGTGGTATTAGGTTGCCTAGAAGTGTACATGGTTAAGGTTCACCAGGGGTAGAGGTAAACCTCCAGAGGTTAGAGGTAAGGTTCAAGGAGGTAGAGGTGGAGGTCAAGGCAAAGCCATACCTCCCAATTCAAAATCATGTTTTCCAGGTCTGTACCCATTGTATAGTGGATTAATGACCTAGAAATGATTGTTAGATACTTGCACTTTGGTTTCAGTGGTATAGAGAACCCTTAAAAGAGAATACCTCTCAACCTACCTCCCAAGGTTGAGAGGTAGGGTCAGAACAGGTAGAGGTAGAGGTTGGCCCATTTGTACCTCTACCTCTACCCCTGGTGAACCTTATACATGGTGTTATCTTTATTTTTGGTCATGGTAGAACGAGATTGAGTGGTCATGGTCGTGGGATGGATAAGAGTGCGGAGTACAAAGAAGGATCAACTTGTCAATTGAGTGCACCGACTTTCTGAATATTCCACAGTGTGTCGTAAATTGGCTCAAAAAATATATGTTGCTCTTGAAGAGCTTCCAAAAGATTTTGCCTCTTCAGAATTGGGCCTGAGAGCGCCTTTGAAGGCGAAGCGCACAAAAGGTGTTTGTAGCAATTTCGTGATATACCCATACGAAGTTCGTGATAAACCCTTTGCCAAAATCCCGCGGGCGATCCGGGGGTGCACTTGCCACCTTAAATACTTCGGATTTCACAACAGGATGTAGACAGTTTGAGCCCTGGTGTATTAACGCGAAACTGGGTAAGGACTAGCTATACTCGTAGACAAATTCCACTATTCCCAGCGACGATACATCTTCAGCCCTTCGACCCACCGGTTCCTACGCGCATCCTCCTGTGCTACCCATTCTGCATCAGTCATCACGCTCGCGTTCACGCCAACATCACTTCGAAAACCGTTGGCGACAAAACGGAAAATGCCCGCAGGAGTGTACTGAGTAAAGGAGAACCTTTTCTCGTGGGGCTGAATTGACGTATTGGAGTGGCGAATGAGGGCGGAGGGAATTAAAATAGTACATCCCGGTGGAAATCGTATGATCAGCTTGAGATCCCACAAGATAAGGTGCCCACCCTTGTCGGGGTCAAAGTCGCCGAGGGCTGTGATCGCGCACCAGCCCCATGCCAGGTTGGCGAAGTCGAGATGAGGATATGTGACCGTCTGCAAGCCGAAATTGAAGGTGGCTGCAGCAAATACGGAGATTGAAGGGAGAAAGTTGCGTTTGAGTTGGTGGTTCCACTGGTGAAGATGGTCGAGCGTCGTGCTGTAGTGCGCATGGAGGTCTGGGGTGTATGTCTGAAACAAACCTGGGCAAAAACAATCTTAGAAACAAATAGGGAGAAAAACATATAGCGTACCATTCGTGAAACCGGCAATGCGCTGAAACGGTTCACTTGCCAGGAGGCCAGTGAGCACGATGGTGTGGAGAACACTGTTAAAGAAGCCCATTGGGGCCTCTTGCCCACCGCCCATCGAGTTCCCCATGGTCTTGGGACGAATTAGCCCGCGACGTGGAATCTTCTCCTCGAGGGGTGTGGCCTTGGCGCCCTTGCGCTTCCTCTTCCTCTTCTCATCCTTCCGCGTACCATAGTATACGCCCGAAAAAGTGTGATTATAAATACCATTTGCAGCCTCCTCCATCAGGTCGGCCGCCTTCTGCGCGACATCGGTCTTCCAATCCCGATCGCGAGGGTGGCCACCGAAGACACCCATCACGTATCGGTCGGCATCGACGAGGAGCCCGGGTTTCCTGTACCAGACTTAGATCAGCCAGAAACGACCATGATCTGTTGATCTAGCAAACACACCCATTCCAATCCACAAACCTCATACCCGGGATATGCTGTGCTTCTTCAAATGTGTACTCTCGGGACTCGGGCTCAAAGTCGGTTTCCGGCTCACGAAGGCCAACCCAACCTGTTGATGCCACCCCAGGGTGCGTGCTGAATGCAAAATCGACCGGTACGGGTGAGCTCTGACGGAGACGGATAAGGGCGATGGCCTTGGGGGCTTTTGGCATGCCGGGGATGTCCTGCAGGACTTCACGCTTTGCTTTGCGGGCCGCACAAGATGTTTGCGTGCCTGCTGGGCAGGGCTCAAAACAGCGGCGTGAGGATCTGCTGGAGGTGGAGGGTGGGCCGCAGGGCTGGTTGGCTGTGGTGCCTTCTTCCATCGTGCCCGCACGGCGCTGAGAATGGCAGATTCGCGACGCTGAGCCTGGGGCTTGGTTTTGAGTTTAGGCGGTGGTGGAAGAGGTGTCGGTGAGGGCCGGAGAGAGGACGAGGGTGGTGAAGTGTTGGCAGCAGAAGGGAGGTTGTCGTCGTTATCGCTGAGGTCGGTGAGGTCGCTCTCGACATCGCTTTCCTCTTGCGGGCCAGCATCGTGACAGGCGATCATGTCACGGAGTCGAAAGCCGGGCACGACAACAACATCACTAAACTCCGCATATAATTTGCCATTGCGAAGAGAGCGACCTAGAGTATTGGTGAGTAGAGCTCCAGAACTAAAAACACCCGAAAAGGACAAAATATACGGTGATAAAAAAAAAATCCCAAAAAAAGTTGAAAAAAAAGGGAAATGGGGGAACACGCGATGAACGTGTCAAAGTAGGAGTAGAGATTGAGGCAAGTACGAGTAGAGATTGAGGGGGGTACGAGCACGCGCAATTCGCAGTCCCAAAGTCGGGCACGCGTTCTATGCGGTGGCACGCATGGGAAGAATGAAAGGGAAAGGGATGGGTGGATGGGATGGGTGGATGAAGAAATAAATAAAATAAATAAACGAGTGTTCACCTGAGCTTCCGGACATGCTGAAGTATGGTCAAAGAGAAGTTGTAAGGACGCGTCCAAGCTTGATGTCAATATTAATATAAGCTACGCGTGACGCGGGCTTGCCCACGTGCTTAATGCGTTAACCCATGGACCTTTGCTACTTACCTGCTTCTACCTTTCTCTTCGTGGTATGGCGTCTTCAAGCTCAGCGGGTTCTGGAAAACCTCATGTGCCCGCTCGCCATAGTCGGGTGAAACAGATTCGCGGCCGACACCTCGAAATAGTGGACTCTGCCTCGACCTCTGTGTCGACTTACTCTTTTGCGCCTGAGGTCTTCATGGCTGACGTGAACATTCATCGCCCAATTACGACTTTTGTAGATCGCCCATCTGAGGACGGTTGACGAATGTACCGGGATGTAGTGCCCATCCAACCACCATCCCCAGTCAAGAACGCGCGTATAAACACAGATAGGCGCCAGTCACAGCCAATTGCTGCGCCATCCCCGCCTTTCTCGTTCTCTGACGCGTCTGATGACCGCTACGAGATGTTTCATGATGGAACAGCGGATGATCCCCCAGTCCCATCGCTTCCTGACATTCCACGACCACGCAAGGCCATCTTTTCGGTAAGCTTTTATTTCAGGAGAGAAATCACAGGGGCTCATGGGGAAATAGGACAAGACCCTGTACGAATGGAAGAAGACGTCCCGCAACCACTACGTTTTGGAGTTTCTGCGGATGGATGGATGCGGGGACGCCAGCGACAAGTTGTGCCCTGGGTGCTTGAACCCAGCCAGGCGCCCTGCCTACCGTTGTCGCGAATGCCAGGGGGGAATCCTGTACTGCAAAGAATGCTGTGTGGCGAGGCATTTGGAGCACCCTCTTCATATTGTTGATGTAAGTGCTGGATTTGCTTGCAGGAGACATTGCGCTGAGTCTGGTTTTCAGGCCTGGAACGGCTCGCGGTTTCTGCGAACATCCTTGAAGGCGCTTGGACAGCGGGTTCAATTCGGCCACCTACCTGGCCAGCGCTGCGGCAATCCTGAGCCGGCGAGGAGCGGGTTTGTGGTCCTCCACCACAACTCCATCCACGAGGTCGCCGTCGATTTTTGTGGTCCTGGGTGCGAGAACCGAGCGCGTGCGGGACAGCACGACACACAACTGCTGCGTGGGGGTTGGTTTCCCGCCTCTGAAGACCGACCGCAAACATGCATGACGTTGACGGCCTTGGAACACTTCCACATCGCCACGTTACAAGCAAAGACAACGATGTACGATTACTACAACTCCCTCGAAAAATTAACGCGGCTTGATGGTACGACGCCTCCCGATCGGTACCAAGTATTTATACGGATCTGTCGGAAGTACCGGCATACATTAATGCTAAAGCACGGGGGTCGTGGACACGATCCGGGAGGTGCAGAGGCGACCAAACCTGGGGAGCTGGCAGTACGGTGTCCAGCCTGTCCACGCCCGGGTATCAATCTGCCGCAAGGCTGGGAGAAGGCGTCGAAGGAAGATAGGTGCGTATGTCTCTTCAGCACGGCCGGCAAGCTCTGATTTGTCGAGAATATAGGTTTATATACACGCTGTTCCTCGCACTTGATGCGTGCTTTTGTCTTAAACGCGGGCTTGTCTCCAGCGAACTGAAGGATCCTGGTTTGGGCACGGGCTTAGCGTATCTGCTGGAAAATATACCGTATCGCGAGTATCTGCTCACAGTTACAGATCAGAAGGAGGTACGTGACTCTTCTCAGTAAAAATCTGCCGCAATAACAATGGCTGCAGATGAGCACTTGCAGTGGCCTCGCTGCCCTCGACTATGCGAACACTAAATTTTCGCGTGGATACAGTACGACCGGTGTGGGGATGGGGGTTTGCGCCCGTCACGAGTTCGTTCAGCCTAACGGTGTTGGAGATCTTCAGAAAGGGGAGCGGTGCGTGATCCTCGACTATCTTCTTAAATTTCATGATTATTGACTGGCATTAGATTTGCAAATATAGATTACATATTCGCTTCAATACTTCGTCACCACGATCCCTTGCTGCGCATGATTATATCTTATGATATAGTCTGCCAGTGGTGGAAGCAGTTGTTCCAGCGGCTGCTCCTCCTGCCTGAGCTCGTACGATTCATCCTGGTCCTTCCGTGGATAGCGTTCGTGATCCCTAAGATGCACATCCACGCGCACACATTGTTGTGCGGCATCTTATATTCGTTGAATCTGATTCCGGGGAGTGGTCAAACGGACGGCAAAGGGATCGAGCGGCCATGGGCCAACATCGGAGGAATTGCGAGCAGTACAAGGATAATGGGCCCAGGGGCGCGCCACGACACGATAGATGACCATTGGGGGTTCTGGAACTGGGTGAAATTGATCTCGTTGGGTGAGTTCTACCCAGCACTTTAGCTAACACTTACTGATTTGAGTGGTTATCAGCGAAGACCCTACGCCGGAGGCTTGACGCTGCACTGGAGCAGCAGGTCATTCAGCAGGAGGCGCTGGATGAGTTTTCTAGCCAACAGCAAGGTCGCATTGAGTCGTGGAAGAAGATGGTTCACAACTACGAGAATGATTCAAAGGCGAAAAAATCCGTACGAGGCGGTAGTTGTGGGTAAATGGATTCTATTCAGATTGTCGACGGTAATTGATGCGATCAACGTTTAGGTGTAACGGAGATGGAAGTGCGGCTGCAGTTCCAGTGGGAAGAGGAGGAAGCAGCGAAGAAAGGGCTACCAGCGAAGCACAAGATCACCCCGAGCGCCTTCATGATGGAGTGCTTGGAGATCGAGGATGAACAGTGCGTATACAGGCGCACCTTCGGATAATTGGCTGTTTCTGATGGTCAGGCGGATTAGGTGTGAGGTGCGCGTGCAGGCTGAGCTCAAAAAATCCAAGACGGCCACCCAGGAGGTTGACATGTCAGCGCTCCGCACGAAGCTGTTACGGCGCCTGCAGCGCCTGAGGAAGCTCCAGGGTACCTATTCGCCAGCGTCGATCATGGCGTTGGAGAATCGGGACGCACCAGCAAACGAGCAGGCAGAGGACGAGCCACTCTTCCTGCCGTCTGCACTCTCGGAGGCGGAACACGGGAATGGAGGCTGCACACCGGGGCTCTACAAGATGGAGCTGTTGATGTGTGAGGCACAGTGCGGCAGTGCGCTGGCGAAGGTCCGGAACCAGCTCGTGATAAAGGCAAGGTTTCTGAATTACAAGAGCCTTCACGCACGAGGGCAGGGGTCGACAACGCGAGCGCGGTCGATTGTCGCTCGGAACGAGTTGAATATCCGACTGCACTCGGAGAAATATCAAATGGTGTGGGCGGTTTTGATGGCAGCTTCAGGGAACGCAGGTGAGGCGCGGGTGGGATGGAAGAAGCTGAGAAAGGAGGACATCAGGTGTATGGAGGACGCAGATGACTTGAAGCGGAAGCAGGAGAAACGGAAGAAGGCGAAGACAAGGCGAAAGAGAAAGCTCGATGAGCTGCTGTCTCATGGGGTGGACGTTCCGGCGTGGGCGCAAGAGGGGAGCGATGACGAGGACGATGACCAGGTGGAGACGCAAACGGAAGGACGGGGAAAAGGGGAGAGTAGGAGGGAGGTGTCCTGGATATGGACTGCGGCAGGGAGCACAGGGATGGATGCGGCATTTGAGGATGGTGCGTATTTTCTCTATTATTTCGTGAAGGGAGGAGCTGATTTTGTTTCCAGCACTGCGCATTGAGTGGGCAAAGGCGTATGCGCGGTCGCGAAGGTGGAATGAGGAGATGTGCCTGCTAAAGGAAGAGTTCCGGCGGCTGCCAATTTCGCTGGAGTGGCAAGGAGCGTTGTGGGCAGAGAGGGCAAAGGCGGTGGCAGCAGCTACGGGCCCACAGGAGGAGGCGTACGCTCAGGGCAAGGTTGCATACGCTCTGAAGCAAGAAGCTCTGTTCTTAGGTCTCGCTGCGAGAGCCAGGGAGACAGAGACGGCACCAAAGCTGGGGTGAGGGAAGAGGGGGCCAAGGGATTTGATTGTGGATCCCCTGGCGCAGGCGACCTGGACGAATTACGGGAAGGGGGACGGCGAGGATGATGGGGATGACGATGCAGTTTTGATGGCGGCGGCGGACGAGGCGGACGCTGACGACGAGCGAGGGGAGCTGGAGAGCGATGAGGAGGTCATTATGGGGGTGAGGTAGATGATGTATGAGCGGTTGGCGCACTCTGCTGCCGTTTTTTTTTGGGTGGCACTATTGGACCTAGACGCCTATGGTGCCTATTTGTGCGGGTCGGAGCGGCAAGATCCGAGTCAGTTTTAGTGGATATTTATTCAAGTTTTGTATTTATCGCATTTATCAGCAGCATGGCAGAGGCATGGGAAGTGTCCAGGAGGTGCCGAGAGAAGCCGCAGTGATGTGCAGACGGCAAAGAAAAGGACCTGCAGTACCCGAACGATTCCGAGACATCCCGGAATTCCATATATGGGTTCCCTAAGATAACGCGTTAAGGCCCGTGGTATGAGTCCATGGTTTAACTGGTTAACCTGGCCTTATATCCTGGGCTAGTCCGCATGTATTTCTCTAGCACGCCATAAGACGTGCTTAGTTGTCTTGGTTTCCATCTTTCTGACTGAGCAAGTCTGTCATCGCTGACTAGTCAAGTCAGTCTTAGTCAAGTTCTATTCAATTTCTCTATCAGTCCACACTTCACAGGCTCAGTGGAACGCATAGTAAATATCAAGTAGATTGACAAGTATAGCGTGGCGCTATACTGGCAGACCAGTATAGTGACTAGTAAGCATAGCGCGGCGCTATGCTATAGTGTCGATCCTCATCAATCATATCAGTAAATCCTTGATGTGAGGCCCGCATCTTTCTAACGGTCAGATCTGCCCGAGTAACCACAGTGATGATTAACTCGGTAACAAGTCTTCATCCTAATCTAATCAGCTGGTCTTATACACAAAATGGCGCGGCGCTATATCCCTGCCGGCCCTAATGTGGTTGTACCAATCCTGACTTTGTATATCCTGTTTTAATAGTCATCAGACTATTCAGAGGCCGTTGAGATGGCAAGTCAATAATTCTGAGTAGTTCCCTGATGTTTCACCTCCAGCGCATAAGATAATGGCTTACCGCCACCATCTATAGCTCAGTGTAGAATATCATAGTCAGGACGTAACAGCCTTTTGGGCTGCCTTGTCAAGTCTACTCAATCCTTCATAGTTGGTTTGTTACACTGACTTTCGGCCATCAATAGTGTAGCCTACCACCCCAGGGCGGGTGTACGCTCATAATCTAATGCCTTACTTCTGCCCGCTAATAGGTTCAAATTGAAATAAAAACTGGTGTTTTCATGCATGTTTTGGTACACGCCCTATCAGCGTGTCGACAGAGCCTTAGACGGCTGGGATTTGCGAGAGCTCCCCTTGTCTATACGCGTCTTCCTGACAGTCTCCTCCACCTCGCCCGACTCAACCATCTCCTCAACCATCTCCTTCACTGTCAGCAACGGCCTCTGGGTCGGCTAAACAGCGAGTAACCCGGCGAGAACCCCAACCAGGAGAAACCCGATAGACGCTAGTAGCTCATGTGTTCCCCGAGCAGTAGGACCAGTCGTACGGCGTCCTCCCTAGGAGGCCGTATGTCGTAGGTCGGGATGCGAGGCGGAACCTGGAACGAGTCGAAGAGGGTGTGATATCCACTCAGGTACAAAACCCGGGGCGTGGATACAACCCGTAGTATGGTGCGAGGGAAGCGGGGCAGGGTGGAGACAATGCCTATGTCAAGCCAAGGTAGAAGCCTGAGATTAGACGAGGTAGAATCTACTGTACATGGAGATTCTACCGTGCTCATATAGGCTTCTAATAAATTAAAGCGATCGTGGTCAATCGCGATCAGTTCCTGCACCATAGCATTAAGGAGCATTAATGCTGATGCTCCTGGACTCCTCTGTGTTGGTTTCCGTGGTGTCGGTGGACCTAGGAGACCCGACGTTCGGGTTTCCTAGTCCTAAGTGTCATCGTATCCAGTGGTTCAAACCCCGATCGGGTTTGCAACCACTCCTGTACTCCATGTACTCTCCTGTGTAAGCCCTTGGTGCGTCTGGGGACTAGAGTCTGTCTGTACGGGTTCCTAGTCCCTAACCTAGGAGACCCGACGTTCGGGTTTCCTAGTCCTAAGTGTCATCGTATCCAGTGGTTCAAACCCCGATCGGGTTTGCAACCACTCCTGTACTCCGTGTACTCTCCTGTGTAAGCCCTTGGTGCGTCTGGGGACTAGAGTCTGTCTGTACGGGTTCCTAGTCCCTAACGTCTTCTGTATTCCGTGGCGCAGACTCCCTGAGTCTGCAGCTTTAGAATCCGAGGCCGGGTTTCAACCGTGAGAAGGTCACGTGGTGGCGTCATGAGAGTCCCGTGCCGCTAAGACGCGTGTCACGCGAAAAAGTAGAACCCGGGTGATTCATGACATTCACCTCCTCCTGCTCGTCACCATTCAGCTTCTGCCAGTAGCAATCTCCAGATTCCCAGGCGTCACGAAGCTTTCTCATGCTCTCAACATCGTGGATGGAGGCCAGGTTCCTGGGATGGCCTTCAAGGGGCCAGCTTGGCCCCAGTCGCAGAAGCTAACAAGCAAGTGAGTGATTGTCAAAGAATACTGCAACGACAACACAACAACTCGCGCACCGGTGAACGTCATGTCGTTGACAGCACAGGCATCATCGCATGCAGGCGAACATCATGTTGTTTGCCTGCGCGTGAGTCGTCGAGTCGTCAACGAGGTGTGTGCACCCCCCCCAAAAAAAAAAAACAGAAAATAGAATAAGGATGCCACCCACCGAGTCACATCCAAACCCCCAAGATTGCCCTGCAGATAGACTGGCCAGTAGTGTCAGGCTTGATGTTGGTCATGAGCAGTGTACCCTCGAAAATTGTGTCCCAGGTACTCGATGGGCAGCAGGAAGAGCAATCAGGTGGAGGGGGCCCGGAGTGTTTGACCAGGGGAAACAGATTTGGGGACTTGTGCAGGGCCATGGCGGGGAAGAGAAACAGGCGGACCATCAATCATAATGCCGTAACCTTTACGTGAGCACTCCTCGAGCGCAAAGAATTCACTGATAAGCATTTAGACTGCTCTTCTATTGATACAGAACACTCTTCTATTCTTACAGCCTTGCAACCCAAGTTTAGACCATCATATTTGAATTTTATCCAGAAAAAAGGGAACAGAATTGGCTGTCCTACGACTGTGATTTGCCTTCTAATGCTGGCCTGTCCTCATCATCTCCATCCTCCTCCCCTGTTGGAACCCTAACACCCGCAAGATCCCTGTTGAACTCGTTGAGCAGAGGAGTATAATACTTGAAAAATTTGTCCACTCTGTTTTTCTTCAAGTATTTCCTGGTCTGTTTGTAAATATGGTGGGAGGCTCGGGGGTCCGCAAAAGAATTGTACCCGCCGGCGGCGCAGCCTGGCAGCTATGATTAGTACTCAATCTTACAGCAGTTCATGAACAAAACACCACCCACACCTCTCTATATTCAGCATCATACTTTCGGCAATTTGCATTTGCAATTTGCCTGGCTCCCTCCGTACGAGTCTGGCACTGTCTGGATGCAGAAATGAGTATGAGCGACAGAGGGTAGGACAAAGATTTCACTTTTGCATTCGAATGTGAGCCTTCTCTCTGAGTATCTCTTGCTTTCTATTTGACGAGTTACAGGTTAGGATGGTCAAAATAAATGTTCTAGCTTCATACCGGGAATAATAATTGCGAAGAACGTTGCCTCGATTGCCGTCAGTCATTGAGCTAACAGATTATGAGCTTTCAAGAATTGTTTTGGTGGTGGATGAGCATCAAGACCAAAAGATGCCTTTTGTTTGCATGGCAAATACCGTAAAGTGCTTCAAAGTTGAGCGGGTTCGCGACTTTCAACAAATCATTTAATTACATTTTTTGTGCAGCCCCAGGTGATCTGGTTTTTACATATATGGTTTATTTGGCATCTGAACACCCTCAGAAAAATCGCGAGGCATGCTGGCTTGCTAGAAATTCACGATTTTTTTTCTGACCTATCGGCATCTAATTCCGAAGCTTCGGACATTCGGCTAATTCGCCTCAAAGCCCTTTCACTCGGTCGAGTCAAACAAATTGGGGTGTTTGAAGAGGGCACAAGCATTCATACAAGAAAACAGGGTATTTACAAAATGTGGTGACTCAACACACTATCTAAATCTAGAGAATCTAAGGTAGAGTACATAGCAACACCTTGCTTCTATCTTGTTTCCACTTCGTCGTCTCGAGCTTGCTTTTCCTCAGGCGAAGCAGTAATCTCAAACTCGCTATCTGTCTTAAACCCATTTCTGATCCAGCGAAACAGACCTCCAGCTGTGTATTGGGTAAAAGAGGCTCGGAACTCATGGACGGCAACGGGTGAATTGGAGTGCCAGATAATGGCGGAGGGGATGAGGATAGTCGATCCGGGTGGAAATCGGATGATGAGCTTGAGATCCCAGAGGACGAGATGTCCCCCAAGATCCGGATTGAAGCGGCCAAGGGCAGTGATGGCGCACCAGCCCCAAGAGAGATTCCCGAAGTCAAGGTGGGGGACAGTGATTGCGTGTAGCCCAAAGTTGAAGGTGCAGGCTGCAAAGACCGACCCTATGAAGGTCCAGACCAAGGATGGCTGGGACTCGGCAAGGATGGTCATCTACACCTCGACGAATGCCGCAAGGAGAGGAGCAAATGTCCAAAAAAGTACTGGTAACGGTCTTCAGACAGCAAGAAGGATCAAGAGGGAGCGATCTTACGGTTAGCCCACCCCGAAAGTCGCTTGAAGCAATCACTGGCCAAGAGCTCATCGGTAACCCGAGTGTTTTGGGCGGTAGTCTGGAGGTTGTCCCTGGAAGACGATTAACAGAGTGATAAAGGGAGGAGCAGACACATACGAGCTGCCCGCCAGCGAGAGAGACTCCCCAAGACACTGCAGGATAGGGCTCTTGAGCATGCTGGTGGTGAAGAAGAACCTCAGACTGGGTAATTTGGTGTGCATTGTCTTCCATTTGCCAGACCTTAGCCTTCACCTTGACGCTACAAGAATTTGTCAGAAAAGTTGAGAATAGAAAGGGAGGCAGGCAAAAAACACATCAAAAAACATGAAAAAGTGGATACGCAGGGTCTGCCATAGTTCCAGGGTCAGATCTCAGTCTCCCTGGCGGATTACTCCCCATTTTATGAAAGAAAAAAAAGAGCCCCCCTCAAATACCGAGTCTGCCATAGTTCCAGGGTCGGATCTCAGTCTCTCAGGTGGTTTACAGAGGTAGGGTAGTGGAGTGAAGTAAAGAAAGAGAAATGGAGCAAAAAAAACTTACCCATGGACCAGAGGGGTGCATCAGTGATGAGTGGCACAGGTGAGTGGCACAACTCCTGCAAAGAGCTGGAAGAGCCAGAGAAGAGCCCAGAGAGGTGTATATCCAAGGGAGATGGATGTTAGAGCAGTGGAAGACAGCCAGCCAGCCAACAAGTCAGAGATGGTGGTGGCAGAGAGGAAGGAAGTGACCGCTGTCAGATCACGTGATGTGATGTAACACGTTTTGATGTGACACTTCCTGCCCGCTTCCTTATGTCCAACAAAAAAAAGGCTGGTAGTAGTGCTTCTAGAAAGTCTGTGGTATTGGGCAGCTCCTTTCAACCTCCCAGTACTCGTGCTCCTACCACTCTCAAGCAGGTCAATTTGAAGAGCAGGAAGGCACAAGACGAATATCGTGTCAAGCGCACTGAAGACTTTGAAGCTCGGAATTCTGGTGAGTTGAACTTCTATTTTGATACCAGATGGCTTATAGGTCCCTTAGCACTGAGCTCTACACAACAACAACTCTAGATGCACTGTGTAGCTACAATAATGAGAAAGACTTGGAGTTTGACGAAGATAATGAAATTTGTATTGAGGATGTGCTGGATGGAACAGCGGCAGCTGAAATCAGCCATAGTGGCCAGGAACTACTGGATGCTGCCAGGGCAATTGAAGAGGAGAGGGAGGAAGAGACACAGAATAAAGGACAATGAAGGCAAGGAGGCGGAGGGCAAGGAGCTCTCTGAGCTTATTTATCATATGGCGAGGATGACTACAAGTGGGAGAAGCTGATGTCGGGCTGGCATAGGCGCTGAGGCTGTGTTTTTTTTTCTTGCTTTTATGGCTACTTGTTTGGTCTTTTTTGTTGAGAGCGGGTGGTTAGTGCACATTGTATTGAGCCTTATTTTACATTCATTTGACATCTTTTTTTTTTTTTGGCTATGGGTCGGGCATGGCGGGCACGCTGGGACATGCCGAGAACACCCGCCCGCAAACCTCTAAGTCCTCCCACCTTATTTATTGCGAAATATTGCGTGTTTTTTTGCGAGGTTTTGCATGGTTTATGGCACTGACACATTGGGTATGACAGGTATTCTGGAACATGCTGAGAACACCCGCCCTCACACCTCCAAGTCCTCCCACCTTATTTATTGCGAAATATTGCGTGTTTTTTTGCGAGGTTTTGCGTGGTTTTTGGCACTGACGCATTGGGTATGACAGGTATGCCGGAACATGCCGAGAACACCCGCCCTCACACCCCCAAGTCCTCCCACCTTATTTATTGCAAGATATTGCGTATTTTTTTGCGAGGTTTTGCGTGGTTTATGACACTGACACATTGGGTATGACAGGTATGCCGGAACATGCCGAGAACGCCCGCCTGCACGCCTCCAAGTCCTCCCACCTTATTTATTGCGAAATATTGCGTGTTTTTTTGCGAGGTTTTGCATGGTTTATTGCGTGGAGCCCTGGGCTAACATTTCCACCCACTAATAGAGGGGCCATCGGGCCCAGTATGACACCTCTTCTAGAGGGTGGTACGCGGTATTATTAGGTGTGCCGTTTGAGACTTGAAGTCATTTGGAGTTAGCCTCAGTAGTCGTCGGGTTGCCTAAGGCGAGGATTTTCACAAACCTACAAACCTCTGCCCTCGTGTTCTTGACCTAGCGGTCCGGCCATGTTCTGTCCACCTCATATACACACCCCTGCACCATCCCTACATTGTAGAGTGTGTTGTTAGAAGCCTATAAATCAAACTTGTGTTTGTTCAAACCTGCTGGTCGCATACTACAGCCCGGACCTGAACTCACAAAGAGAAGCACTTAGATCTTTGGAGGTAGATTGGTTGTGGTTGGTTGTTTTGGGTGTTTGTTCGCAATACCCATCAATTAGCTATTCCTAGTTATATAAGAAGTGCACCGTTGAACGATGTGCTCCGAAATAAACCCAAAAAACCCACTTATCACCCAAATACAACCCAAGTCTTTCCGAAATAAGCAGTGACGCCTAGGGAAATAAGACAGGGATCGGAAATAGGCCAATCAGCAAGTGCAAGAGCCGAGATTCAGATGAGTGATAGTCCCTTTACTGGTCCTAACAAGGTTGAAGGGAAGGTATGTGTTTCCTTTAGGAAGATGAACCTTCACTACAAGATATCACCAGGAATTGGCCTGAGCGATGATCGAGCGGTGGAAATAAGATGTTTTAAAAGCTTTGCAGCTTATGAGACAGCAAGTATTGAGAGTGGTGGTGGTGGTGTCATCCAACAACGTGCAGGAGACCTCAGATAGGTCGACAATATAACAATTCCAAACAATAGAAGCCCCGATAGCTTATTTCCCAGATGCTGATGACAATAGCTGATGACGATACACAATTCAATTCCAGATGCTAGATAGCCTCAATCACATCCAAGACGTTTCCAATACCCTATTCCTTATTCCAACTCAGGTTTCCCGATGTTAAAGTCCAACAACAATACACACTGAGCCAACCCCAGAAATAGCCCAATCGCAAGTGTTCAGCCTACTAATACACGGGTGATTCTGTACCCTACTTGAGATAATGTCCTGACTACTTATAAAAACCCCAAAATCATATGCAAGTCCAAGAACAAAATAGAAATTAGTAAAATTGCCTGAGTTCCCCCTCCACAGCCGTTTATCTGTCAGAAGGGCTCCTGCGAGCGTATTCCCATTGGCCAGTGCACAGGGTGATTGTGATGTCCATTCGTGCAGTGTTGGTCAGCCTAGGGATTTGAAACCCTTAGTCTCTTGGCTGACTGATATCTGATACCGAGTCATTCATCCTATTTCCCGTTGTCCCTGGTCCTCTCCCGCCATTGCTGACCATCGGGTAATGTTCCCCTGGCCTCTAGCTCCTCGTAGGTACCCATAGTGAGACTTGTCCCAGAAAGGGTTCTTATTTTCCCAACTCCGTCCGCTCGGAATAAGAACAATCCCATCAGATCCCCTTAGCCGACCTTTGCTTGTCCCGGAACTCCATCAGAACGTACATCCCTGGACCTTGACATCTATTACATGGAAGGTGTGTGGCCTTTTGGTGCAGAAATAAGACTATTCCCACATGCCCTTGTCACCAGTACGTCCAGCCTATTCCATTGTGTGGGAATAAGACCAGAAATAGTCTCTTAAGAGGTTTGTGGGCTACACATTCCTCTACAGTTTTCGAGGCGAGCACTGTCGATCTGCAGGGTAGTTCCCTACCCTTTGTACCTGTTACTCTGTGATCACAACCCATCTGGCTATACCGAGACCATATACCAGTTCATAGAAATAAGCCTATACTGTAATCTGACTATTCCTGAAATACGCAAAATGTGCGGTGCTTAGGTATAGTCAGATTCCAGACAGTTCACCGCTAAGACACGTCTATATCCGTACAGACATGTTGCACAAAAAATTAGAACCCAGATGATTCATGACAGTTTGGGTTTGGAGCTCGAGCATTACTACTGGGAAGACTGGGTGTAGCTGGGAGCATTGCAAGGGGGCTCGAGCTTGGACACCCTTTTCAATGACCTCCAGGACCTTGAAGGGACTGAGCTGCTTGTCTGAGAATTTGGTACATGGGCACGTCATTCCGATGTCCGATGTGTCTACCCAAACTCAGTCTCCTACCTTGATCTCCGGGGCAGGAATGCACCAGCAATCATGGTAACACTTGAACTGATCTTTGGCTTTGACAAGAGTGGCTTTGGCCTTGGAAACTCCAGATGTGATTTGGTCGCAGAACTCATTGATGGATTCAACAGCTGAGTGCAACCCGTTTGGCTTGAACCCCATCCAAAGGCACCGACCAGTGTCCATCATGAATGGAACCTGCTGCATTGAGGAGTGGATGTGGTTGTTGTACGTGAACCTGGTAACTGGCAGGAGCTCGTCCAAGGTGTGCCTCCCCTCCTTCATTTTTTTCTCTTGAGCTCATTGTTTCATAATACTCACCACAGTGTGCATCCATCCTGGGGAGTCACCATTCCTATCTCTTTCCATAGTCAATTTTTTTTTTTTTTTTTTTTTTTCATTGGTGTTATGTCAATTGTGGTCCATTTAAGAAATTCAGAGGCTTTGGAAAATAGAGTTAACTAGGTAGACTGGCCCGGAATATGGGCAAATATGTAGGCCATCAAATACAGGGGAATATGTACACCAGCAATCAAATATGTAAGTCTCAGTAGAAGGGGACCTTCATACAGCAAATATGGCAAATACAGAACTACATAGAGATATGTAGGGGGTATGTACCAGATCCAGGTATTGCTGATGTGGCATACATCAGGATTTGTTGATGTTGAGATGGGGATCAATTGGAGATGCGAACAAGTGCGGGAGCAAAGTGTGGCAAGCTGTGACTAGGCATGGGAAAGTTATCCTCAACAGCCAATGTAGGCAGGGGATGACACGGGGCTTGGGACTTGATATCATGAATCATCCAGGTTGCTCTTTTTTCACACAACACATCTGTATGGATACAGACACATCTAGCTTCACAGGGCTCACATGATGCTCCCACAGAACCTTCCCATAGTTGAAGCCTGATTGAGGGTGTCCAGGACCGTTGCAAGCTGATTGGGGTTTAACCATTAGATACAAGAGACGTTAAGGGTTAGGAAACCTGTACGGTTGGGCCCCCTAACCCCAGATGCTATAGTGATAAACACAGAGGAGTCCAGAAGTATCAGCATTAACACTCCTTAAATGCTGCAGGCCAGGAACTGATTGCAACTGACCGCGATCATATTTAATTTATTCAAAGCTACCCACTTTATTGTGGGCTGTGTCTACATCCCAGGCTCTATACCTGAGTGGATATCACACCCTCTTTGATGTGCTCTGGGTTCTGCCTTGCATCCTGACCTACGACATATGGTCTCTTAAGGAGGACACCATTCGGTTGGTCTTGCTGCTCGGGGAACACACAAGCTATTAGTGTCTGCTGGGTTTCTCCTGGTTGGGGTTCTTGCCAGGTTACTCACTGTTTAGTGGACCCAGAGGCTGTTACTGACAGTTGGGAGCAGAATGCAGTAGGTGCAAGGACTATATGAGGGATAGGGCTGGGTGTGGTGATGTAAATTTTGAACTCAGAGTGACCTGTCTGGGCTTCTGGGACTGATTGACATGCAGGGATGGAACCCAACAGAGTTTTCAAGCCGGTCATTTACTCTCACCGTGCACATCCAACACAACCTGGCTCTATATTGAGTGGACAATTTTTCTGAAGGTATGCTTCCCCCTGGTGCAAAAATGGAAGTAAGTGAATGAATCAGCAGATTTCAATTGCATCAAACAATCAAATTGCACATGAGGTTGATCATGAAAACATGGGAGTGGTGGCCAATTCAAATTGACATATGAATGAGTCTGATACTGGTGTGTTCAGAGGATGCAGTCGTTTTGACTTTGCAGTCTTTGGCAGTGCTATGAAGTCTTTGGAAAGATTAATTAGAATGCTGTAGACAGAGCCTCTAGATCATATTGGGAGAAAAATTCCACCAAGGTAAAGACAGATGTGACCCTGCCAGAAAAATAAATAAAGAAAACTGCACATACAAAGGATCAGATGAAAAGAACAAGTACAACAAGTACTTGTAAAAGGAAAGCATGCAAATGAGATTCAACCTACACCATTCCAATGGATTACATAAGCCCTAAAGTCATTAGAATTGCAAGAACAGAGACTTCAAAAATCTGATGGGCACAGCCACTAAATCCATCACATTGTTAAAAGTATGGCAATTAAAAAAAACTGGTTCCAGTTGTTGAAAAGAACAAGGACATTAAGTACTTATAAGCAGCCAATAATAATTATTTGAATTTTAGCTGTTGTAAATTCCAGTCACTGGCTTTCATGGCCTCCAGCAGCAGCAGCCTGTAATGGGCTTCCATATGCTCCCCCTGCTACATTGATGTCAGCACCCTTTTCAAGAAGGATGCCGACAATTTCTGTGTGGCCTTGAGCAGCAGCAGCCTGCAATGGGCTTCCATACGCTCCCTCTGCTGCATTGATGTCAGCACCCTTTTCAAGAAGGATGCTGACATTTTCTGTGTGGCCTCGAGCAGCAGCAGCCTGCAATGGGCTCCCATATTTTCCCCCTGCTGCATTAACATCAGCACCCTTTTCAAGAAGGATGGTGACAATCTCTGTGTGGCCTCCAGCAGTAACAGCAGCCTGCAATGGGCTCCCATATTTTCCCCCTCCTACATTGACCTCAGCACCCATTTCAAGAAGGATGCCAACAATCTCTGTGTGGCCTCCGCAGCAGCGGCCTGCAATGGGCTCCCATATTTTCCCCCCTCCTGCATTGACCTCGGCACCCTTTTCAAGAAGGATGCCAACAATCTCTATGTGGCCTCGAGCAGCAGCAGCCTGCAATGGGCTCCCATATTTTCCCCCCTCCTGCATTGACCTCGGCACCCTTTTCAAGAAGGATGCCAACAATCTCTGTGTAGCCTCCAGCAGCAGCAGCCTGCAATGGGCTCCCATGGTGTCCCCCTGCTGCATTGACTTCGGCACCCTTTTCAAGAAAGATGCCAACAATCTCTGTGTGGCCTCCAGCAGCAGCAGCCTGCAACAGGCCCCCATGGTGTCCCCCTGCTTCATTGACCTTGGCACCCTTTTCAAGAAAGATGCTGACAATCTCTGTGTGGCCTCCAGCAGCAGCAGCCTGCAATGGGCTCCTATAGTGTCCCCCTGCTGTATTGACCTCGGCACCCTTTTCAAGAAAGATGCCGACAATCTCTGTGTGGCCTCCAGCAGCAGCAGTCTGCAATGGGCTCCCAAATCCTCCCCCTGCTCCATTGATGTCGGCACCCTTTTGAAGAAGGGTGCTGACAATCTCTGTGTGGCCTTGAGCAGCAGCAGCCTGCAATGGGCTCCCATAGGGCTCCCCTGCTGCATTGACATTGGCACCCTTTTCAAGAAAGATGCCAACAATCTCTGTGTAGCCTCTAGCAGCAGCAGCGTGCAATGGGCTCCCATAGTGTCCCCCTGCTGCATTGACATTAGCACCCTTTTCAAGAAGGATGCCAACAATCTCTGTGTGGCCTTCAGCAGCAGCAGCCTGCAATGGGCTCCCAAATCCTCCCCCTGCTCCATTGATGTCGGCACCCTTTTGAAGAAGGATGTCGACAATCTCTGTGTGGCCTCCAGCAGCAGCAGCCTGCACTGAGCTCTCATTATATGCTCCTCCTGCTGCATTGAAGTCGGCACCCTTTCAAGAAGGATGCCAACAATCTCTGTGTGGCCTCCAGCAGCAGCAGACTGCAATGGGCTCCCAAATCCTCCCCCTGCTACATTGATGTCGGCACCCTTTTGAAGAAGGATGCCGATAATCTCTGTGTGGCCTCCAGCAGCAGCAGCCTGCAATGGGCTCCTATTATATGCTCCTCCTGCTGCATTGACATTGGCACCCTTTTCAAGAAGGATGCCAACAATCTCTGTGTAGCCTCTAGCAGCAGCAGCCCTGCAATGGGCTTCCCATATTGTCCCCCTGCTGCATTGATGTCAGCACCCTTTTCAAGAAGAATGCCAACAATCTCTGTGTGGCCTCCAGCAGCAGCAGCCTGCAATGGGCTCCCCAAATCCTCCCCTTGCTGCATTGATGTCGGCAGCCTTTTGAAGAAGGATGCCAACAATCTCTGTGTGGCCTACAGCGGCAGCAGTCTTTGCAATAGGCTCCTGTAGTGTCCCCCTGCTGCATTGACATTGGCAACCCTTTTGAAGAAGGGTGCTGACAATCTCTGTGTGGCCTCCAGCAGCAGCAGCCTGCAATGGGCTCCCATTGAGTCCCCCTGCTGCATTGACATTGGCATCCCTTTTGAAGAAGGGTGCTGACAATCTCTGTGTGGCCTGAGCAGCAGCAGCCTGCAATGGGCTCCCATAGGGCTCCCCTGCTGCATTGACATTGGCACCCTTTTCAAGAAGGATGCCAAACAATCTCTGTGTAGCCTCCAGCAGCAGCAGCCTGCAATGGGCTCCCATAGTGTCCCCCTGCTGCATTGACATTAGCACCCGTTTCAAGAAGGATGCCAACAGTCTCTGTGTGGCCTCCTATAGCAGCAGCCTGCAATGGGCTCCCATATGGTCCCTCTGCTGCAGTGACCTCAGCACCCTTTTCAAGAAGGATGCCAACAATCTCTGTGTGGCCTCGAGCAGCAGCAGCATATATTGGGCTCCCCAACATTCCCCCTGCTACATTGACATTTGCATCCTTTTCAAGAAGGATGGTGACAATCTCTGTGTGGCCTCCAGACAGCAGCAGCCTGCAATGGGCTCCCGGAGTGTCCCCCTGCTGCATTGACATTGGCACCCTTTTCAAGAAGGATGCCAACAATCTCTGTGTGGCCTCCAGCAGCAGCAGCCTGCAATGGGCTCCCATATTCTCCCCTTCCTGCATTGACATCAGCATCCTTTTCAAAAAGGATGCTAACATCTCTATGTGGCCTCCAGCAGCGGCAGCTTG